>VYZP01014359.1:0-70925 GCA_013400635.1 Hypocryptadius cinnamomeus | reverse complement strand
GGATGCCACATTTGGCACTTTTTCTTCATGACATACTGAACCAGAACCCAGCTGACCCTCACAGAGGGCCTTTGCCTGGTCCAAAGGCTTAAGGGGCCTGTGGTCTTTCCCCACTTGCTTCCCAGGAAGAGCAGCAGATTTCACTTCCACAGCCATCAGACTCTTTACTGATTCTTCTTCTTGGAGATGGAAAAAACAGGGGACATCCCCACCAACAGCAAACACCAAGCACACAGCTGAACAGGATTGCTTTTATATAATCCTTCCAGGACTGCATTTACATAACCCTTTCAGCTCAATATTTTCGATGTAAGTCTGTAAAGGACTGCCAGTAGCCAGTTCATTTTAGCCACCATGGAACTGAAATTTCCTTAGGGACAAAATCAAACCAAAAGCCTGCCTCCCCCCAGACAAGCATGTTTATGCCACAAGATGAGAGCTGATAGTGTTTTACAGACATACCTCTCCCAAGGATGACAGTGGGTCAAAGAGTCACTGGAAATGGAGATGGAATGGAATGACGGATGGCTCTGACAACACTAATGCATCAATGAGCTCAAAGTACACTGATATTTTTCTACTAAATGTGCTGTTTAGTCCAGTACAAGACATTCAGCTGAGGTGGAGGAAGGTATGAGGCATTGGTTTCCTTCTGCTAACCTTGGTAATACAGACTGCTGAATGCCAGCAAGTCAATCTACTGTATGAATCCTGGACTTGGCAAAATACTGAGAACTTTCATAGTCATAACAGGCCTTATGCATGGCTAATGATTAATGGTTTTTGCAAGATTTCTGCCAAGTTTCCTACACTGAATGGGTTTATAAACAATTTCTCCCTTACGCTGACACCTGAAATCTGTATGTGAAAACCACTATTTTAACGTAAGGAGACTTCATTTTCTTTGCTGTTTCCCCACTTATCCCCAGGCTCCTCACCATCAATTAAGTCAAAGAAACCAATGAATGCAATGTAACTATTTGTTCATCCAAATTTCTAAAACATACCACTCAGCCTATAGGCTGTTAGGATCAGTATAGTAGAATCAAGAACAGTCTTTGCTTGTGCCATGGCAGAAGAATTATTAGAAAAAATCTCCACTCCAGGCTTGTACTCCTGCCACTGCTACTCAGACAAAAATTACTGTGCATTATTAGTATTCCCTCTGGTAATAAGTAAGGATTAAGTGTGACTCCTGTGATTCAGCAGTGTACTCAAGAAGCTGACCAGCAGCCATGCTGCAGGCAACCTGATGACATCCCTGAGTTTAAAATGTGTTTCATGATGAAGTACTTGGCTGAACCAGGCCTAGAACAAAGCATTTTCAAATCTGGAAGTGGCTGTATCCATCCTCTTGGAATTACAAGGGCTTTGTTTTTCTCCTGAGATTGACCCAGTGAAAACTAGACAATCAATCATCCATTTCAGCTACAGCCTTAAAAGAGTGATTTAAGGAACATTAACACTGAGGCTGAGAAAATATCACTATGTAAAGAACAACACATTATTAATAACATAAAATAATTAAGGTTAGATACTGTATCTTAAATGAACAGAAGCCAGAAGATTCAGAATCAGACCCCAACCAATACCTGAACACTGCAGAAGTATTTGCACGTGGGCAGATTGTAAAAGCAGCCTTGCAGGACAACAGGTCTCCAGCTACAAGAGACCCTGACTTGAATATCTGCTTTACTTTTCTTTTTCTGATTTGATGTGCTTTGGTATGTGCATCCCTCTCAATTAAAAAATGCTAAGGAAGGCCTTTTATTTTACTCTGAGCAATACTCCTTCATTTCCTGGAACACTTTACACAAAGCCACATGAACTACCCAAACTAGAAAGTTTTCCTTGAATTAACAAAAGAATCATATAGCCTCTCCTTGTGCAGCAGACTCTTATGCCAAACAGAGTGCAGGCCAGCAAGGACAGCTGTTTCACACAATAGTTTCAGTTGGAAGGGACACAGAAGGATCATCAAGTCCAACCCTCAAGTGACCAACCCATACAGGGACTGAATCTTGGCATTTTAGCACCGTGCTCTCACCAGCTGAGAGGATCTCAGGGTCTCATAATGCCTATCTTTCCACTCATGATCCAGCTTATCTGACTGTTTTCTCCTCCACATAGAGGGAGATGATATGACTGGAAAGGAAGCTGCCCATGAATCAGGCTGTAATGCACAGCTGTAGGCACCCAGCTAAAGTAAGGCTATCCCTGTGATATTTCTATCTACCTTCAGTTAGATATGCTGACATAAACAATCTTCAGTTATTAGTGCTGATCTCTTACTGATGCTGTTACAGTATTAGGCTGTTACTTCTACAATTATCCTGTTAATTCTGAACAAGTCTGGTTTTCTTAAAATGAGCTAGTGACCAGTTTCAGGGAGACAGCTCCATCCTCCTGAGACACAAACCCTTTAGAGGATCCAGTAGTATTTTTGACTTCAGCTCCCAAGACTAAGTGCTGTGAAATGAAACTTCAACTATTTCACCTTTGAGAAGTCAGCTGTTCTGTTAGTCAGTGAAGAAGATTCTCCTTTGATTTTACTTTTACATAACCCCTGCTGATAAAGTACTACTTACTGATGTGCTCAGGTCACAGAGACAGGAGGTACAGGGAGGCTTTTTTCCCCTCTGTGTTTGCAGTCAGCTGGGACAATGCAAATGGAGTGTGTCCACAAAACAACTGGAAATCAAACATGACCCAATATGGCCTGAAATTACCTGTGCACACTGGGGTAAAACTTACTTACTTCACCTGCTGGAGAATTAAAGTCCTTCCAGGGCTGTATTTGGTATAGACATATTTTTCCCCCATTGTGTAAACAACTGACTTACTTTCAGTAACAATATTGTGGCCTACTCTGTGTACTGTTCTTGGCAGTATTCTCTGGCACAAAGAACAAATTAGCTTCCAGTTCTTTTAGCTAGCTGCTCCTTTTACTTCTGCTCTAAGCCAAGCCTGAAGAACAAGAGCCCTGATTTAAGTGGGAACCACAGTTACACTGACCCCAAAGCTGCAGAGACATGGAAAGACTCTTAGAAGGGCATCACTTCCATCTGGGGAGAAAACACAACCAGGTTTCCCTCCCCAGAAGGCAGCAACGCCAGGCACACAAAGAATGGAATGGATGGCAGGTGAGCAGAGGGGAAGAGGAACCAAATGGGACCATGCTCAGTTCACCTTCATCATGGCCTAACAAGACCTCTGTGCTCTTCACTGTGGCACTGGGGTGTGTACTAGAGCCAGTCCACTGTGAGCTGAACAAAGGGTGTTCATAGTACTCCTCATCTGAATTGCAGGGCTCCTCCTTGGGCACAGACACTGAAATGGAGGGGGCCAGGTGCCACTCCCTGCTGGCAGCAGGCCCACAGCCAGGGCAGTGCTGGAGCAGCCCCACCTTATCCTCCGCCCCTGCATGTACAAACACACACAGACAAAGGCTGCAGGACAGACAGACACACACAGGAAAAATAAAGCAGGCTGGACACATGCTCTAGCAGCACCAGCCACTAGGCCATGCTGGAGTGGATGACACCAGCCAGGCTATTGGTTAATGCAGGATGGAGGAATGAGGCAGTTGTGCATTTTAACACATGGAGCATGTACCTGGCCCCTTCTGCTGGGTTTACCAACATCAGAAACCAATCCTAGGAGTAAGTGAATTTCAAAACTACACACTAATTGCTTAGAAGAACACATGCTGTGCACAAGCCACATCTCACAACTCACACTATACTCATATGTATTACACACCTGACTGACTGTACTAAAAACCTCTGAAGCATCCTGACATAGTTGTTCCTCATAGTCATCAGATTTAGTACTTAAAAGTATAAAATGTAATTAAAAAATTAATTAAAAAGAAAACCAGCTTACATTTTGGCCAGTGGTGACTCTATTTTTCGTTGTACCTGTTTCAAAATTCCCCACTTTTCTTTTTCCTATAAATAAACAGCATTTAAATAACAAAAAATCCCCTTCCCCAAATAGCTATCTACCTTTCTTCCCTAATAAAGGACACAAAGTGCTGCTCACAGCAGTCTCTGTTAGTCCTATATTTTATGCTGTTGTGTCATGTTTCCATGGGTGAACCAGCTCCCACCTCACTGTGTGCTACTGCTTTGGAATGACAGGCTTATTCCCATCACTGTAGCCTTGCAGAAAATCACATTAGGGGGACTACACCAGTTACTGACAAGTACAGGGAGGGGCAGTTTTTACAAGACAAAGAAAAATAACACTACCCAATGAAAATGACTGGCCTACCACCTCAGCCATACAAGCCTAGAGATGAGACTTGGGACCTTCTGTAGGCTGAGGAATCCTCTCATCACGAATAAAGCTATGAAAAACTAAACATCTAGTGCTAGAGAAAAGATGTTGAAGTCCATTCTCAGTGTATGACACCTGGTAGTTTGATGAACACTGATCCACAGGGTGCCTTAAGCAGCTGCAGCTGTTCCACTGGATTTCCTACCAGCCTCAAGTACAAGTCCATACTTTGTGTCCCTCGTCTTTCTAAAGGCAATTATAACTTACAGGATTTCCCCCAGAGCCCCCAAAACTGTCACTCTTAGATCCAAAACACTGTCAGAAAGCAAGGCTTTAACACAGGCAGTGTAAGAGATCTCTTTGTGGGACACCAAAACAAGAGGACTCAGGAATGCTACCCTAACTGCAATTACCCAAGCCTTGGAAACTATTTTGATCCAAAACAATCCCATTTATAAGAGCTCTAAGGTTCTTCCTGGCAAACAACAGCAACTTTTAAGTTTCTTCCTATAGTACACCATGACAAAACAACATCTGTGTCTTTACAAAAAGCTCCTCTGCTTTCTCAAGTAACTGGCAGCAAGTGTCCTGTAATGGCATGGCATGGATTTCTTCTGCCTGGGAAAGGATTGTTGTAGGGCCTACCAATTCCATGGGTCCATGTTTAAGACATGTTTAAGGGTGCAAGCCCTGAGGCTGGCTGGGACCAAAGGCATGCTGTGTGCACAAAGACCCCACATGGAACTCAGTTAGGAGAACTGTATTCACAGATTGTTTCAGAGAACAGAGTGCACAAACCACTGATAGTTTGGTTGCTTCTCTTCTGTAGTGGAATCCAAACCCCATATTCAGGGGTTTATGCAATATTAAAAGAGGCAGGTGTGGAAAGACAACCTTGGCAACCCACTTCTGCCAAGCAGGAAGCTCTGCAGAGTACTGCAGTAGGAAATGCTAAGCACAGCATTGTGCCCAAGCTTCCCATTTTTCCCTAGTACTTAAGAGCCAAAAACAACATTTCAGGGAATCATCTCAATCTACTTGCAGTGCAGAACCTGTGGATTTCTTCTCCATAGAAACATCTACAAAATTCTGTAGCAGATTTGAGGGGGCTCAGAGTTTGCAAAAGGCAAATTACAGGGGGTGAACCCACAGTTCAGGGCACGAGAGACCAGGAATCAACTCCTTCCTAAATCCAAGAAGGTTCAAAACTTCAACTCCCCCTTCTCTGCAGGGTGCTCTCACACCAGCCCATTAATTACTGAAGGCAAGAGCTGGATGAACAGAAGCACTTGCCACTTATTCAGCTGGAACTGGGACAAGAAAAGAAGGGGAAGGTTGATATGGTCAAGAATCTGAACACAGAGAAGGAAGATGTGCAGAAGGGGAGGTTCTCCTTCCAGCTGTGCGTTTATTTACTCAGGGGCCCTTCAAAAGCAAAATGCATCAACAAGAGTGAAGGTGAAATCCCAGCACTTGTCCATACTGTTGCAAACAAGGCTGAAAATCCCTTCTTTCTAGGATCTGACTAGACTGAAGGAGAGAAAACAGAGGCCTTGCCTCTAATCCTTAAAACTGCAGGAAGTGACAGCAGTAAAAATGATTCATTAATAGATACGTTGTGATGGTCCAAAATCACCAGGAGTGCAAAGCCTGGTGCTGTTTGGGGCCGTTACATCTGTGGCTATTTTACAGATTTACATTGGTTTTTTATCAGTTTGAAGAAAGATATTTTCAGAATTAATGCAGATAATTTCATTAACAGGATAATGACGTCTTCTAAGGAGGCTATGCTTTTATTTCAGCAACAAGAAAAATCCTTTGTTATTATAGTCCCTTCTAATCTTTTCCGTCTCAATACATGGGAAAATCCCTAATGCATTTTAAAGTCCAAGATTAAAATCACTTCTCACAAAGGCTAATTCTGCTTTACTTTCCTTGTATATTTTGAGAATGCCTTTCAAGAAGTAATTTTCACCGTCCACAGATCCATTTTCATACAACACTTGATTCTTTTTCAGTTTACAAAACATTCTTATTTGGTACATAAAGGCTAACCTGCTTATTTCAAAGTGGAAGACAGTCCATCAGAGGCACCCCTCTTTTCCTTAATGATTAATTTTTTTTTCATGAAGACAGTGTTAACCACCATCAAAAGGCAAAGAGCACAAAAGAAATTAGACTATTACGTCAGTCCTGCAAGAGCAGATACAACTGATAAAAGGATTAGAGGGTGCTAGGAAGAATTTAATTTCCTGAACAAAATTATGTTATTATAGTTTAAATAAATATAATAATTGTAATAAGGCAAATCAGTTCTCTTACCTTCTGCAGCAGTAAAAAGGGACAGGTTCATTTGAATGTTTTCCTGCAGCCAAATCTAAGAAACCTACATCCAACTGACTCCTTTCTCTCATGAAATAAACCTGACCCACAAACCTCTCTGTCTTCCCTACCTTTTTTTTTTTTTTTTCTTTTAATTTGTGTTTGCTGCATGGCTGGCCACATCCACCTTTGTCAGTCTACAACAGTGATTTCCTTCCTACATTGACTGAAGAAGTCTCTTGGATTCAAAGCAATGCGACACACACTGACAAGTGCATTAGGAAGAGCTTCTAGGAGAAGGGAAAAAAAAGGTCTGAGGCAGACACATCAAGTGCTCACCTTTTTTGTTCAATTAATTAATAAACTGTATTTTACTAAGCAGAAAGATAGACAATGCAAAGATGCATGAGGATGGTATAGGGAACGGGAGGTTTAAAAAATACAGTAAAACTGGGTCAAACCCTACTGAGGCAAACTCTTCTGAATGGGAACTTTGCCTGAATAAAATTGACAGGTCTGGCTCACTCAGGTCAGCAAAAACTGAACTTACCCACAGAAAATAAGGACTGTATATCCTAATACAGAGCAGAGCACAAGATTTTTACTACACTGAACTGACAAAACTGATATTTTTGTAAAAAGCAACATAATAAATTTGTAGTGAAATTATTTCCAATTTCCTTTTATTGCTTCAAACAACTCTACTGTGAGTTCCTGTTTGAGAGCCAGACATAAACAAGAAGCTTCCAGCACAGTTCATTAAAGACTCAGGACATCACTTCTATCCATACTTCCCTTACAAAATGGCCATCTGCTCTTAAAAATAAAGCACTGAATCAAAATCTTCCATGGTGTGGAAAAGTCTCTTTCAACTAATGTTAAAGAAAATTATTTGAAAGTTATTTAAAACCATGACATTGTGTAAATCATCAAAACATCTCCCAAGCATTGTCCTTTCAGCCCTTGTAACCACCTCTGCAGGGCAAGTGCTATTATATTAATTCAATTCTACATGCTAGGAAAGAGAAAAGCTACAATGTTCAGTGACTTGCTGAGTCATTTGCACAGCTGGGAGCTGCAGTCTGGCAGTAGATAATAACCTCAAGTTGTAGAGTGTTTTCCACCTTCCTGTGTTAGCACAACCAGCAAAATGCTTTCCATTTGCTGTGGGGCCAATCTACAACCTCCTGTCAATTAAACAATATAAGTACTTTCTAAAATCCTAAAATTCATGCAAATATACAGCTGATACAAGCAGCACACAAATCCAAACTTAAACCTGAGGCTAATGGAAGAACCTTGACATTGGCCTGAAGCAGACGAACAAGCCCTTTACAGTGATATGAAAAATAGTGATAAAGCCCTGGTAACAATTCTAAAAATCTTTGCTAATGCCTTACCAGTTCTCTTTTCAGTTAACAGTTTTGATTGCCATTACCTCTGTGTGATGAGTATAGGAACTGTTGTATTGTTTTTTAAACACACAACAGGCAGATTTTTTTTTTTAAAAAACAACAACAACCAATTACTCAAGTTCTTTATAACTGTTACTAACTACACCCAGTAGACCCTCCCAGTAGAGTGGACTGACAAACGCTGTTGTTAACACAGCCTGTAATTTTATTGTGTCAAAAATGACTGCGTGATGGAACATGCCTAATTGCAGTGTCCTCATTAACTGAGTCAGAGTATGCTAGCATGTGAAATAGCAACCATTCACTTGCAAAATTCATAGGGGCTCTGTGTTAAAATACCAACAAAGTTTGTTCAGCAGATGATAGGAAATTATTTTCATGCACTTATGTAACAAAAAGAAAGAGAAAACGCTGGAAGAAAATCCAAGAAGGAAGTAAATGGAGACATAAAAATGTGACTGACATGAGTTCAACTGACAGTCCCCTGGAGATTCTGAACCCAAATCCTTCTTATCCCCATGATACAGCTCAATTTGAACACACTGCTGTCTCCCTATGCTGCTGGCCTTGATGCAGCAGTTGTCTTCTGCTGAACAAAGCACTCACGCACACGCCTACACTGCGGCAGCTTCGCTGGGATTCAGGCCTCTGCTCAACATCAAGGCAACACTTCAGTTCTTTGCTGGAGGAGGTTTCAGCAGGAGGAAAATGCAGTGATCACGGGCTACTGAAACTGAACACTCGTGCAGAACAGAATAGAAATTTGCTTTGTAAGACTAGAATGCGACTGCTGCGCTTTGTGTGCAGAACTTCCAACACATGCAGGCACTGGAGCATGAATTACAGGTCAAGGGCCAAAGAAATGATCCAGCTCTGAATCTCCTTGCTTTCATGCATTTAAGATTCCAAACCAAAAGGCAATGGTAATATTAGAAATGCAGCCAAACACATCTCAAGAAACAAACAATGACCTATACTTAATCATAGTTTTGGTGACCACGCTGGAACAGCAGTGGCTCATATTGCATAAAACAGACAAAAAACTAAGCAACACTATCTCTTTTTGTTTAGCATGGATGTACTTAACATGTCCCTCAGCTACCTCTGTGCATGCGTCTACCTCATCCATGCACTGCAGTTGGTTTGCAGATGGGGAGTTATTGCTGAGAATGCCTTATTTTTCCACATGAGAAGCATCTCCACTGCAGAAAGTATCTCCATTTGCTGATTCCTCCGTCCTTTAGATTGATGTCTCATCCCTCTGCTGACAGCTCTGCACTGCAATGTCCAGGAGACCCTTACCTTCCTCCAGAACTCCAGTCTGCTCAGAAGCTGGTGATGGAGGTGGGGAAGGAGGCAGGTTGGCTGACTCTTCAACTGCTAGAAATCAAACAGTGAAAATGAGATAGAGTCATTAATTCCAGGAAGACCAATACATGATGTAAGCTGCAGTCAGCCTGTTCTGCCCAGCTGAGGAATTATCTGATGGGGACTCATGCCTTCCAGATTTTTAGACAGACCCTTGCAGAATACACAGACTTTTGAAATTACAATAAAAGGATTTATTATTTGTTTTCTAATGGTATGAATTACTTTAAAAATTCTGATTATAGAGCATAATATAAAAATCAAATACAAGATACTCTTTTAAATCAGTATTGCCTCTTAAAAAGCACAGTCACCCAAAGCAACAACAAAAAAGCATCTGAGCACAGGGGTATTATAAATTCACACCAACTATCAGAAACTGGCACCCAATCTCTTTAATCCACCTTGAGTACATGAAAAAACTCCATTCTCCACACTTTTTTTTCTTCTGCTGCATTCAAGGTTAATCGCAGAACACATGCAAATATTGCTTGTCTAAATGCAAAAGATATCAGCACAGGGAACTTATATCAGCTGTGACATAACAGTGATTCAGCTGAGCAAGGCACAGTGAAAACTTAGATGCACTTGGACTGGGATTTACATTCATTCCCAGTCATGAAACCAGATGCTGAAAATAATTTTTTTTTTTCAATTACTTCAATTCAAGTATGTTGAAACTCTAAACAAGCTTCTTAAATGAACTCAGCAAGACCTTTGCATTTGATCTCATACCAATCACTTTGAGAATTTTTTTCTTTAAAAACAGATCCACTCCTGGGGCTTAACCAATGTTTAAAAAAAATAAAAAACCAAACAAATCTGTTTTAACAGATCTGTCTTATCAACAGCACCTTTCAACAGGCAGATATCAGTTTACTGTTCAGGGCTTCTTTCCAAGCACAGGCAGAATTTTTCAAAAGCCCCAACAGAATTCTCCAGGCTTCCTCCTATTGATTTCAGTGTGATTGGGAGAAGACCATCTGTGACTTGTCCTTAAGATGTGCTGTCCAGGGACAGAGTATTTATAAACTCATCACAATGCATCTGACCACAGGAACTGTAACACCAACAGTTGTTAACTGAAGATATACTTCTCACAATGTCTTTTAAATTACTTATCTGACTAGATGGAACTGAATGTCCATTTTGCCTCTCCCAGGCCTGAGTGAAGTGATTTGGAGAACTGGGGTCTTCCATGTAAAACTGAGTCTCTGCAAAGAAGGGAATTACCAAGCAACACATCTCCCTGCTGCAGTTCTAAGTTAGTTCAATGAAGCAAAAAAACATGGGAACCAAATTTCCAACAAATATTCTAAATTACTCATTGACTTTAATTCATTCCTAGGCAAGGCCAAGCACTGCACCAAAACAAGCAGATTACCTGTGGGGAAAACACTGCAGGTCATTGTTTTGATTTAATCACAATGAACATGCACTCAGCAGAATCTATCCCAGGACAGGCTTGCATGACTTCCTTACCTCAAGATGGAGTATGTCCTTTCTCTGGCCTTTGGTGGACAGGTTTTGAGTTACTGCAAAAGTTTTCTGGCAAGGAGCAAGCACTTTAGGTACAAATGGCTGTATACCTACCTTCTTTTATAGATACACACCCACACACACGTGTATATTTCAGAGACATTAATCACAGGAGGCAAGAGGAGGATGGAGACACAGCATGGACCAGTGGCATTCTTACCCTTTCCAGTACAAACTGCTGGAATATACTTTTACCACGCGACTCCTTCTTCCACAATCTGCCCTCACTCTGCCTGGTGCTCTCAACCTGGTGTGCCCCATTCCCTTCTGCTTCCTGTGGAGCTGCTCCCCCTCCATCTATTTGAGCAGCTACCACCCAACCAGCAAAGCCTCACTTTCTTTTTATTTATATATAACTCCATCTTTGCCTCTTCAGACATTAATCCTTCATGTTGTACACAGCTGAACACAAACAGTCCCAACCAACATGATGACAAAACCCTACCACCAAACACACTCATGGCTGAGCTACTCAACCATGAGTAAAAAACAAGGTGGAAAACTGGTGCTAGAGCCAAACAGGGAATGAGACAGTCACAGGGCCATGAAGAACAAGGATCCTGCCATAATCCTGTGCTTCCAGCATTTATCCAGTGGTGGTTATGGTTTAACAACCACAACCATAAGCAATGTGAATACACAGCCGGAACTGCATCTTTTAATATACATACAGACATTTGCAGACACAAGGATACCTGGAACATGGTTTGTCTCATTTTACCTAAAGGTAGTGATCCAGGCTGATCTTTGTGCTGGGCTTCTTTTTCCTGTTCACCTTTCAGGACTGCTACAGCTTCAGCTGTTACTACTTGTACTATCCTCGCAGACACTTCTTCTGTGGCAGTAGCAAAGTCAGAAAAAAAGAAAGAAAAGCATGCTAATCAGAATGGTGTTTTAAAATCAGAAAGATTAGCTTAAACAATAAAAAACCAGAGGCTGATTTAATCCATTTTTAAAAGGTAATCTTTTTTCCTGAAATATAAGGAAATCATTAAAAATAAAACAGAAGAACCAGATATTCCAAAGGTTTCAGTGGAAAATGCCAAGTATTTATAAAAATCAGGAGCTTGCTGTAATCAGGATGCACAAAGCATCATTATTAAATGTTCTTTCTATTAGGGACAATGTGCAGCAACTGCAATATTTTCAGACGATCATCTATTAAATGTCTAGAAAAATGTCTGTAGGTATTGTTTTGCAAACAGGGATAGAATGGGCAGCTGAGTAATACAATTTTTTGACATTTAATATACAAAGTTAGCTGCATTCCAACATGCCCTTTGGACTCTAATTCCTCCTCAGCAGCACACAGTATGCATTAAAGGCACTTCCCAGACACCCATCTATGCCGGTGAGGGACTTGAACGGCCAAATAACATTCCTGCATGGTGAAAATCAATACTTCATCTTCCTCACCCCTTTGAAGACTGCCACACAAAGCTTTATTTAAACAGCAGGTCTGAGTACCATGCAGAGGGATTTTTTTGGTGGAATGGGCTCCTTGCTGCTGGCCCCCGACCTGCTCTGTGCATGGAGCTGACTCAGGCACTGCAGGCTTGCAGAGCTGGGTGCCACAGAACCCACGCTCTGCTCTTCCCCACTGCCCACAAGGTGTAGCACACCTGAGAAGGGCTGAGCAACTGCCTGCTCTGGTGAGCACAATGTAGTAGTAGGACCACTCAAGGACTGAATTCTTCCAAACTGAGAAACTGTCTCAGCTTGACTCCAGACCCACTCAAAGGTGCAGTGAAACGTCATCAGGCACACAGCTGCATGTGGAAGCAACCAGAGAAGTTTCCTTCCCTCTGGAAGTTCAGGTACCTTTGATGTAACAAATCAAGATGTTAAGGGCTGGTCCAGCAGCATTCAGAGAGCAAAGGGTTTGTAGTTCTTATCTGTATGTGAGTCTGCTCCCCCTTAGTCATTAATCAATATATTTCTGTCTCTCAGCCAAACTCAGAGGAAATAAACCCCTTCCCTCTCCAGCTATATCCAAGTGCTGTCTGACAGCTGTTTCCAACACAGATGGAACTGACCCCCAGGGAAGGCCATGAGCTGCACAGTCACAACCCACCAGCTGCACAGCTGGGCACACCTGGGAACAGAGCAAAACTTTACTGCTTCTCCAGCCCTTGTGTGGAGACAGAGGTTTGTAATGGCAGATGTCAATACACCCTGCTCCTGCCAGAGCCCCCATTAGTCACCATCCTGAGGGCAGGAATAAAAGCTCTGCTCACTCATTACCACATCCTTCAGGCAAGAACTGGCTGGGAAGGGCAAACTGGCTGGGAAGGGCAAGTATGTTTAAATCAATGCCCTACATGTAACTTCACAGCAACCACTCTGACAAGGGACTGTCCATTAGATTAATAATGATTTATTTTCACACTTACTCTTACAGAATTCCCTTGTACTTTTAATGTGAAGCTATTCCTCTTCAGTTGTCCTTTAGAAAAGCCAGTTGTTTTTCCCAAAAAACATAGATGTGAATTGCCACAGCCATGTTTGTCTAAAACCGAAGTGCTAGGTTAATCTTCCTTTTACACAAACTATTTAATGACATAATAAAAATCCCCACCCACTGGCAAAGAACATTCCTAATTGTTGGTGTTTACACCTCACAATTCACTGCACTCCTGGCTGGTCACCTGGAGGGCAGTGACTGCAACAGTTCCATTGGCTGCTGCCAACAGCAAAAGTAGATGGACAAATACACCAGAACAACTATCAAGCAATGAAAAAAACAAGCTGATTTGAAAAACATGAATTTGAAAAAAACATTTGAAATACATGGATATAAACTTGAGGATAAATTCAGATTAGAAATCTAAAGATGCTGCTTTCCTACTGTCAGGAGTGAGAAGTCCTGGCAGCCTTCCACATTGGAGGAAACAAATCAACTGTTTTTTGAGATGAAGCTACGTATGATAAAGGTGCCTGTAGGAGGAGGAGAATACGAAGAGCAGCTCTAGTTCTGCTCTTCTGTTTAACAACACATCCCTAGTCTGAGATGAAACTCCCTTCTGTGGTTAAGTAGATCAAATGGAGCACCAGAACCCCACCAATCAAGTCATGCACGTGGCCAGTCCTATAGATCAAAGAACAGGGATATTGATTTAAAGCCCAGCAATCTTCCCAGCTGCCTTTCAGGGGCCTGCGTGTCATTTTGGGGCTTTGCACCTCAATTTGGGCTGCTTCCACACCTGCTGGATGCTGGGAATGCTTCTTGCCACCTCTTGGTTCCTTCCTCGCGTGAGAAACACAAAGCAGACGCTTCCCAGACCCTCCCAGACTCTCACACAGTGCTGCTACTGCAGACCAGTGGAGTGGACACAAATCTGGAATCCTTACAGGTCCTGACAGCTCCCTGTGTTGTGAGGCACACACAGCCTGCAAAGCAGGAGCTGGGAAAACCTGGGAGAACGAACCTGCGGCGTGGCCCATCCTCCTCCTGCAGACACACGGGGCCCTCCCCACACCACAGCGTGCTGCAGCACCTTCCATGGGCTGGGCAGAGACAAACTGCTCTTCCAGAAAGCATCCTTGGATAGTTGGCATACCCCTGTTCAGATTCTGCTCTTTCAGAGCAGGAAAGAGCATTGTCCTGACAGCTCTGGTGAGCATGGAGGACAGCACAGAGCTTCCCTGAGTGCCACGGCTACAGAAGACCCTGCACCAACTCCTGCCACCACTTCACACCTGAAGGATGTGACACATGGCCCTCCTGTCAAAACTTCCACCAAGCTACTAACCACAACACCACAGACAAAAGCAAGCAACATCACCAAGACTATACTGTTGGCTCAGATGAACAAATCAAAACTCAGTGAGGAAGATTGTTAAAAGAATCCATTTTTGAAGCTTATGTTCACATGAAAATTTTAATGAAAGGCTCCAATTAATTTTCTGATATAGAATATGCAAACTTATATCAGGTTTAGTACCCTGGAGCATATCCAAAGGAAATCCCCTCGGTCAACTGCTTTCCATCAGCCAAGCTACTGCAACCCTCCTCTCAGCAGGGTTAAGATAAATCATCAAAAACTGCCTCCTTTTTAATAGAATTTATACTTGTTCCCATCCAGCCTGGTTCTCTAGTACAAATGGGCTCTACAAGCTCAGAAGGCAGTTCTCACTCTCTCAGCTCTCTTCCTGATTTAATTTGCTTGGGACAAAGATAATGCTCCACAGGGACCTATGAGGGAGGGTGAAAGGTTGTCTCCTGATAAATAGAAATTTCTATTTCAGGCTACACAAAATAAGTAAATAAAAATACAAATGGCCTCTGGGCTTTTGTGTTTTGTTCAGTTTGTTTTGTTTGGCAGTGTTCTTTAATCAAGAAAGGCTTATTTCTGAACACTCTGCTGATGGATATTTTGGGTGACACAGGGGGCATGGGCAGTTCATCAGAACAGTGCTTTTGCCATACATGACTGCTGCAAAAGGACAGACTTCTCTGTACTAATGGACACTATAAATAGAAAATCCAGTGGGTAAGTCAAATCCTCACAGGGCTGCTATTGAGACTTTTCATAGTTTTCTTATGGTTCAGTTAAAGTTCAAGGCAGCCTAATGATAAAGAACAAACAAACAAATAAACCAAAACAAGACCAAAAAAAAGAGGGAAAATTAGGCAGCTTGAATGCTGTGGATGCTGGGCTATGTATTCACTAGACATTTTTGCTCCCAGACATTTATTTTCCCTCTCTTTAAAGTCAGACTCTCTCTGACTCTACTTGATGCCACAGAAACGGCACTAACATATAAAACAAGTTACAACAAATAGATTTCTTAAAAGCAACAAGGAGCATGGCTTTACCTTAGACTCCAGCAGAACACAGAACAGCAACATGCCTTTTCTTTGCATTTTGTAGAAAGTAAAATGTTGCTCCTTTTTACAAAGATGTCAGCTGTTCATGATACAGAACACTGACAGGGCTTCACAGCTTGATTTTAGGGAATACAGTACCCTAAGGTATAGGCAGTCCTTGAATGGGATGTCCATAAGAGGGAGAAAACACAGTGAAAACCCTCAGCATGAGCTCTCCAAAGCACTGACAGGGAGCAGGCTGAGCTGAGAGGCCAGCGACTGACATACCAGGATGGTAGCTCTGCTGCTCCCTCAAAGGTCACTTCAGAGCACACTCCTGGGCTGCCAGGTCAGCTCTGCCATGGCTCTTCTGTGGCAGGAACAGAGGACTCTGCCCTGCTGAGAGGACAGAGCCCTGTCTGGGGCACTACACTAATTTAAACCAAAGTTAAAACTCAAACAAATTAAGCACTCTGTGTTCCTGGTTTTGGAAGTCAGCCCAATTCTTGTACAAACCCCAGCATATCAAATCAGGAGATCAGGAATCTCCATGTCCCAGAGACGACTCAGGGACACAAGCCCTTTCCAGAGTACTAAGATGCACAGAGGATGCTGAACCAGCTGTGATGGGGAGCCACAGCCTTCCCTCTTGGCTGTGTTTAGAAGACCTGCTGCCTCCAAATGCTGCTGCCCTCCTCACACGTACACCCACAGGCACAGGAGCTGCCCAATCCCCAGCCCAGCCACTCTAGCACTGAGAATTACACCACAGCAGGCATCATTCCTGCACTCCCTCCTGATAGCTGAGGCCCCCTTCCCAGACACAGACTCAGACAGGGGCTGGTAAATGAGGTTACATGCCAAAGACTGGCTGCAGCACAATGCAGTATCTGGGATCAGATCCTGTACAAGGCCAAGATGTAATCTCAAAGCTCTCCTTCGTTCCTTATTGATCCTGCTGCATTTGTCATTGGACTGCAGAGGTCTCCACTGGCACATTACCTACAATACTTCTATTTCCCATGACAGCTTTCCATTCCATTAACTTTTATAACAGACATGTTTACCAGCCCCAGAGACAGATATACAGACAATGGCAAGAGTCTTTTAAAATAGGTGTCTGAGCTTTCAGGTCCTGACATAAACATTTCCACAAAATAGTTTTAAAAAATATTTTTTAAAAAAAATCTACAACTATAAAGGCAAGAGCAAAAATCAGATCTGTGAGACATCTCCACAGTGATGTGTGATGTCTGTTCTTTACATGCCCTTTTAATGGTTGTCCTTCAGCCTCTAGCACTTTTTCCTCTTTCTCTTCCAACCTACCACAACCTCGGACTCAACTCAGGGAGAAGCTGAGTTTGCTATGAACACCACTTCTTAGGTGAAACTGTTCAGCTGTTTTGTTTCATCCAGCAATGCCTTTTATCTTCTCTCCCCTATCCCTCTGTGCTATGCTGTATGATTACTCTGAGGACTGGTTTTGACAGGATGGGCAGGGCTCACAGCCTCTCCTTGCCTCACAGGTATGTGACTGGCACTGATGCAAGGATCCTGCTGGCAGTGAACTGGGAGCTGGTACAGCCTGCCCTGAGAACAGCTTGCTAGTCACCTCATGTAACAGAGTCAGTGATTTCTCAGGCCAGAGTTGCTCCAGTCAGATCAGAGTTTTTCTCCTCAGGTCTTCTCCTTTCCTGCCTGCAGCCACCTGTGTTTCATGACTTCCATTCAGCAAGATCACAGGGCCCACTTATCTATTGCTTCTTCCCACCCTGAGAACCCATTTCACAGCAACAGGGACAGTGCCTCCTAATATGAAATGCATATCACATCTCCACAATTTCATCAGGACAGTCTTCCCAGACTAGTGCAGCATCATGCCTTCCTCTTTCTGGCAACAGCTCCACCCAATGCCACTAGGGTGGCAGCAAGACCTTGAGTTGCCTGTGGCCACAGAAGATGCCACCTGATCTCTGTGAAGCATAACTTGTTTAAGGCATAAACTAAGTTTACCTATTTGAACTGCATGGCCTTTCTCATTTCTGGGCTGAATATTTTGAACTGATGCATTATGCACCAGACTGAAAGAATCCTTCTTGAGGGAATAAAACTGTTCTTTTAGAAAGCAGAGGGAAGGATTCCTGTTCTAGGAAGAGGTAAGGTGAACACTTTCAAATCCAATTCTCCAAATAAAGGATTGCAGCTCAGTAGAAGACACAAATAACCAACTGCCTGATGAGTAGCATGCAGAATCCCTACTTTTATTTGTTTTCATTTATCTGCTAAGCATTCTAGCCCCTTCTGCTCCAGGAGAAAACCAAAGAAAAGGGATGACAGGAAGGAGGAACAGAAAGAAGGAGACTGCAAATTGTGTCAAAACTTCACACACATTCATAGGGTCACCCATCAAACACCTGCCAAGAAAAAACAGTGAGCTCAGTTAAAGTAAAGGGTAATTAACGTTCCCGGAGCACTGAGGCAGAAGAAGGGATTAAAGAAAGCTGCAATGAGATGGACAGGATAAAATAATATGTTTCATTAATTTTGCTACATTTTAGGGAAAGAACACAGGCTGAGCACAATAAAAGGATTAGCTATATGTATACTTGCAGAATTGTGAAAACAAAGCAATTTCAGTCAAGATGTGCCTGTCAAAATCCTCAGTGGGATTCAGAGCAGTTTCCAAGGTAACCAGCACTAATTGTTGGCACAGTGCAATTGAGTCAACAACAAAAGCACAAAGCAACCTGCACTGCCGTGTGAGGCAAAACACCCCACATATTCCTGCAGAAAGAAAAGATACCAAATGGCTATTTGCTATCTTTGATGATGTGAAAAACAAAACAGGACCTATGGATTGTTTTCCCCCTGGGTACTGCAATTCCGAGTGCAGCCGGGCTGTAAACCAAATAGCTATTCGATTTGTTTAGAGGCATTAGCCAGTCCCCTAAGGACAGGTCCTGAATCCATGCACAGCTCTCCTGGAAGCTGGTGGATGACTTGTTTCAGTCAAGACTACTGAAATGTTGGAGGAAAAAAAAGATGCAGGCATCACCCAGTGGCATTTGGGGTGGAAAAACCAAAGATATACCTTGGACTTGATCTCTGGGATGACGACAGCTCTGAATACTGCCTTTTCGCAAGCAGATTAAAAGACAAATGCACAGCAGCAACCAAAGTATTATGAATAAGTTATATAAACCCCAAAAAGTGCCAACAGATTAGTGCTTGAGATTGAAGAAAAAAGCCATAACATAGCTTTACAGAATTCAAATACTGGCTTTCAAATGGCTTTTGTGAGTGTAAATATTTTGCTGTAAGTAGGTCCTTGATCTGGATGTTGGCAATATTAACAATAATTGGCAGGAAAATAATATGAACATCAGCTTTTAAATTAAATGCAGCCACAACACAACAGACAAGTATCATTTCCCTAATAAACTCGTTGACTTTAAGCTACTGCAGCATCCATGAGGATAGCGACAGATTAATTTAATCACCAGGATTCACCAGCTAACCAGTAGAACAGGCCAGAAAAGGTCTGTGTTTTGGGAAAGAAAGAGCTTTGACAGTTTAATGCATTGGATTCCCAAGGTACAAACATTCAGATTAATGTTGGGGAAAGATGTATTGCAGTCACTGTGTGAGAAGGGCAGGAACAGGTGAGCTACAGCTGAGTACCTGGCACAGCAGCTTCATACCCTGGTGAGCCCCACTGCAAATGCATTACACCTCTGTGTTTTGGGGTATTCAACAGCCCCTCCTATGCTGCCCTTAAACTCTAGATTGTAAATCTGAACTACCACCACCCAGCTCCTTAACACTTTTGAACGTGATGATCTTGGAGGTCTTTTCCAACCTCAGTGATTCCATGATTCTTGTGCTACCTGCTTTATATCAGAGTAAATCTGGTGCACAGCTGGAGTCCTGGCTGCAGCTGAGCAGTGCTGGCCTGGCTGTGCTCTGCTACAAACACAGGGTGGCTTTCCTGGGCACCCTCAGCTGCTCTGCAGCACTCAAGGAAGCAGAAGAGAAGCTCAGGCTGCCTGTCCTTGGATTGCTTCCACATGTTCTGTGTGTGTTTCAGTTCCCTTGCTCTGAATTTTCCTGATCACTCTCTTCAGTGGGAGACTTGGACACATAGTCCAAATCTCCAATGCAAACAGTGCAAAACCTGAAGTGACTCATGCTGGGAACCAGAAGCCATTCTGAAAGCTCCAGTGAGCCCCCTCCTTTGGCTCCCTAGCACATTTCATAGGCAGAGGCCTCTGCCACACTACCCAACAGCTGCAGAACAAAACACCAAGGGACCAGTCCCCCCCTCAGTCCCCCCTGAAATATGTAAGTCTGTTAAAAAGGAGTCATACCAATGTCAGTATAATAATGCAATGCTTTAAAAAATGAGGCCTCATTACTGCAATGCTTGTTTCCTGTGCATCCCCTGAGTCCATCTTCTTAAGTCTACTGCCTGGAACAAAATATTTACTGTCAGCATTTCCCAGCCAAATCAGAGGTGGGAAAAGCTATTAGTTCTGTTTTGTCTGATGCACAGGCAACACAATTTAGAGCAATATTGAAGCTGACAACACCAAACCCACAGCCAGGGCAATGCAGTGATGTCCCACTGCCTTTCCTGAGACTTGGCACCAGCTCAAAACACCTGAACATACAAAGCAGCTATATCTATCTTTCCCCAGAAGTATTAATTCCCTAGGACTCACACAGAAGAAACCACTTTGGCTTCAAAACAAAGAACCAGATATTTAATCCTTTCAGTGTGAGTAAATACACATAATGGGTAACTCACTTTTAAATCAATATTAGTTTTGGGCTTCAGTACAAGCTAACATTTTAAACAAACTGACTTTTAAGAACCCCTACAAAAGTCAATGAAGCATCAGCCACCTACAGAAGGAGGTGATGCATCCCTTAAAGTTCATTTTTAGCTCCTTTTGGGATGATTTTAAACACTTTTTACAGCGCTTTCTCTGATGTTTTTTAAAAAGAATTCACAGTATGCTATAGAAACTTTGCTGGATTTAAGCTTAACATTAACCTGTGCACATATTGTGTGGGATTTAGTCATGCCTAGTCAGGATGACTGAAGATTAACCTGTCAATGCCAACAGAATGCTGGTTTAACCCATTAGAGGATATTTAACACATAAAATGCAGCAATGCCATGCCCTGCTCACCTCAGTGCTTATGCTGTTGGTCCAGCCCAGCTCTGCACTGCAGCAGCAGCTGCATGGCTGATCTCTTCCAAGCCCTGCTTCCCAGTCCAGCCTCCACCTGAACCAAGGCAGGTGTGTTTCTCCTGCCAACAGAGGAATAGTGCTGCATCCTTCCAAAGGGGCATGTGCAAGTGTCCCATAGACAGGCAGGGGCCTGTGTCATGCACAGATTAATTTTCAGAGCAGTTCTCAGCCAAGGTCAGCACTTCCCCCATCTCTCCCCCTCTTTTCTGGCCCTGCCCCAGCTGAAGGGAGCCTTGCCTCTGACCAGGACTCATCCCTGAATCCTGCTCCAGTCCACTGCCTGCCCACTCTTGGGGACTGCCAGCTCACACCTCCGTGTGTGCAATGTGATTAGGAAAGAGAAATGTGCACCTGCTCTTGAAGAAGGAAAATGTTAGAGATGCACATCAAAGCCCTCAGTGCATCTTCAGTGCCCTGGCACAGGCTGCCCAGAGAAGCTGTGGCTGCCTCATCCCTGGAAGTGTCCAAGGTCAGGATGGACAGCGCTTGGAGCCACCTGGGATTGAAATGAGATGAGCTTTAAGGTCCCTTCCCACCCAAACCATTCTGTGGTTCAGTGACCTTCTGAACTGTCTCTTCCACTTTTGCCAAAGCTGTCTTCTCTGGGCACCTAAATACCTGCAAGCTTCTGCAGCCACAGTGCTAGAGATGTCCATCTGCTGAGGGGAGAGCTGAGACCAGGGCTGGGGGCACTGCAGCCTCCAAGAGAGCGGCATCCAGAGGCTGAGCTCCCTAGTGTACTGAAAATGAGGAGCAGTTGTGGAAATTCCAGCTTGCAGAGGAGCTACACTGGATGGCTGGGATAAAGATGGGAGCACATACAGAGAACAAGATTTTAAAAAGAAGGAGAAGAGAAAGGAGAAAGAGAAGGAAGAGCTGACAGAGCAATTGTTGAGAAGGATGAAATATTCTTAAATAGAGAGAAAGGATGACAGGGAAAGGAAAAAGAAAGCAACTCATACACAGGAACAGCTAGGGATTAGTTTCAGCTCACCAAAAACATCTGCATGCTGCATTACCCCAGATGCAGCACATACTCTGAATTTGGGGTAAAAAAGGAACAGCCACCACTGAATCCTATTCCCTCTCCTCATATGTGGTGCAAGGCTGTGGATGAAAACAGTTTCAGTACATCAGCAAGACTGCTACATCTCCCCAGCACTGGCAGCTGATACATTCATAAAGAGGAGCAGAGTATCTGTCTGGACAGATGCATGGGCACAGAACCAGACTGTAAATCAGTTTTATCCTAGCTGCCAGAGCTTATAGGGGTTGCTGGAAGCTCTACCAAACTGATCACGTATCATTATTAATTAGTTTCAAGGAAGGAAATAGAAACAAAAAGTAAAGTACTTGGGGTTAATTTTCCCCTCCCAAAATACACAGTGCTTCCCAATGAATCTGATTTCCTTGGACTATTCAATCTACTCAGTCCTGATTTCCATGGACTATTCAATCTACTCAGCCCTGAGTGAAATGACTCTCTGAGAAACAGCTAAGAGGTTTTCCTGCCCTGGAGCTAATGATATCTCTCCATTATTTTCCATAAAATAAAACTGCATGCAACTAAAACTAAAGTTTTGGACACACACAGGAGAAGGGCTCACTCCCATGATCTAATGTACACATCTGGGGTGCCTTGAATTTCCTGCACTTCCTGCATGTCACGAGGAATGCCTCAATACTAACAAAACCCCACGAAACGACCCAAACTGCATTTCTAAATCATCACTTCAGAAGAGGTTTTCCAAGCACCACTTACTGTGCTCTGTAGTCAGTCTGTGAAACAGCAGAGAAAATGTAAATGTTTTGCTCAGAATCTCCTGAACCATCACACAGACATCTCACTTTGAGTGTCTTTGAATTTCCAGATCAGCCATTGGTAGGGACAGGCACTGGATCATCAGTGCTCAGCTGCCAGCCAATGCCAGCTGTTTTGTGCTGATTTCCATCTCTTTAGCTGGCAAAGGCAAGCAAATCTGTATTATCATTATAAGGATTGAATTTCAAGTGAGCAGTTAATCTACCAGGAGCAACTCCACAATAAAAAAAAACCTTAACCAAAACAGTAGTACACACTGTTTTGCTGTCCTTACTCAGGATATGAATACAGCAAGAGAAGAGATGGTTTCTTCTCTATACTGTAACCTCACAGATTAAAACAGCATGAAAGACAAAGACAGGAGGTTATCCCCTGCTTCCTTCTACTATTTCCTTTGAGTTTCTCACTCAAATTAAAACCCAGATTGCCTTCGCTTTCCTGTTTTAATAGAGAGTAGCTAATCATGGTTAGTCAAATCAAGGAATTTGCATATGTATTTCTCTCATACTTGTACTTTGTACAGAAAATACACCCCAAAGTAATATTTTCTTTTCATTTACATGAAAGTGGTGCCTCAGTGAGGACTACAGAGTGGGGTGCCAATCACAAAGTCCTTGCAGTCTCTTCCTTATCTCCCTTAACCTTGAGAAGCAAATGCTAGAGGAAAAGAGGAAAAAAACGAAATCCTCCTTTCCTTTGTCAGCCAGCCTGACTGTGGCTCACAGACGTCACAGGGAGCCTGTGCACTCCTGAATGCTAAATAATCTCCTAGGCTACATACTTTCTCTCAGCGGAGCTTAGAAAGAGATCTCACTTTGAGCAGGGCCACGTTGGCATGGCAACGGGGGAAAAAAGGAATCAGCAAGCCTGGAGGAGACTTTGTGTGGCTCTCATTTTTGTGAGAGATGTGATGGTACCTATCTCCCCTCCACCAAGAGTTCAACCTGTGCCCATTGGGTGAGGAAGGGCTGATGCCCACCCTCTGTGCTGGCAGGACCTGGGGACGCCTTGTCCTGGGTTTTCTTTAGCCTGGGCTGGAAAGTGCATCAACCCAACACCTGAGCTTCCACAGTGGAAAAGCAGGAGGGAAGGATTTGTGAAGTGTGGGGCTGAGTGGGTTAATGACTGCCCTCATGACACAGGGCAAGGGAGCTGGAAATGGGGCCAGCAGTGCTCACCGCCACATCCCCTGCTGTCACCTAAGAACCTGCTGCTTCCCTTCCAAGGTGACTTTGGAGAAGAAGATGCCATTTCAGCTCTGCCCGAAACAAGAGTAGCTGTGTGCCTGCAAAACAAGGCTCTGTTGTTTAGTAATGAACCTTCTTCCAAATCCTTCTGCCCTCAGA
The DNA here is from genome assembly GCA_013400635.1 of Hypocryptadius cinnamomeus. Lineage (NCBI taxonomy): Eukaryota > Metazoa > Chordata > Aves > Passeriformes > Zosteropidae > Hypocryptadius > Hypocryptadius cinnamomeus. Next base: position 46,764 of record VYZP01014359.1, on the reverse strand, counting down.
CCAAAACTGGAATGAAAGACTATATGCTGGCACAGTCCTCAGCAAGACCAGCCTGCAACTGCTTGGTGCCAAATATTGCCCAGTGTTTCTGAATGTCCTTTAAGATGCCATCATGGTGCTGGAGACCCTGATAGACCCTTTAAACACAACACTAAGGAGCCTTTGAAGCACCCCATCTCTACCCCTCTCAAGGGGCAGAGCCAGCCCAGAGGGCAGAAGCCTGTGGGGAGGTGGCACACAGTCCTGTACAGTCCTGTACAGTGCTGGGCCACCTGTCCACGGCTCTGCACAGACCTCCTGGCTCACCTGGAGTAGCTCTCTCCACCCTTGTGCCTCTTCTCCTGGCTTTTACAAGTCCTGTCTACTTTATGTAATTCATAAATTCACAAGCTGTTTCCTACCACACACTTTATAAACTGAAAAGGACAGGCCACAGAACAGGCCACAATTTAGAATGCCTTTTGGGCACACCTGCCCCACCAGTCACTCAGCTAGAGCCACTGCTGGATGGTCGAGATCTCACCAAAAGAGACAGGGAAATCTGCATTTACAGCCCTCATTAGAACAGGTACTTAAACATGGATGGTCAGGAGGGAGGGAAGAGGCAAACAAAAAGCAGAGACCAGGCAAAAATGAAACTCCCAGAACACCTTCAGTATTTGACATTTTCAGCAGCAATAACTCTCCCGGTCACAGCAGTCCCCCAAGAAGGGCTGCAGATGTTCCCAAAAGGCAACTTTGACAAACAGAGCTCATGGCATACAGTCTAAACTAAGGTGTGGCTGGAACATGTTATGAACGATGCTTCTTCCATATCCCAGCCTTGCTGTTCCTTGTTACATCTCCGAGGTTATAGATTATGTTTTCTGGGAGCACTGACAGCATCAAGTGCGTGCTGGTTGCCAAGCCAACACGCTCACAGGCACTCTGCTCTCACTTCTTAAGGAAGCACAGCTGCTTTTGCAACGCTTCTATTGTAACAAGGAAACACCAAAGTGATTTGAAACACCAACAGGGAGGCCAAAGAAAATGGCTGGTGGATGCCTTCCCTTGGCCAAATGCAGCACTGATGCAGTTTGATGCAGCACTTGGCTCTGATGGTGTTACTGCACCTGGTTTGAGATACAGTTTTCAAAAGCAAACCTGAACCACACACTCCTAGAGGAGCTTAGGGCTAAAAAAGCGTGATGGCTGATGTTCTCTATGTGGCTGACTCCCAGCCATGAGAACCAACAGCACCTGCACACCAGGTTATCTCACCCTGCTCCCCTTCAGACAGTAATTTTTGCATTCTGCCTACAACTATGCCAGACCCTCCAGCTCCTACTAAGACATGTCAATCACTGACTGATTTCTGAAGCCCTAAGAGGAGGTGGGAGGGCAGAGCCAGCCCCTTAGAGAGGTTATGACTGGACAAGAAATGATGTCTTACTGGATTGATTGATAGGGCAAGCCACACAGACTGGTCTATATAGTAGTTATTGAATATATTAAGAGTCAGGGAGAAGTTAGCTGTGGGTATGGAATGTGAAAAGATGGAATTTCTCTGCCTTTATTCCTTTATAGCAAGGTTAACAGAGAATAGTAAAACCCCCAGCATTTTCTACAAGTTCCCCAGAGGTGTTCTGTTGCCCCACCCACACAGTCTTCAGCCACACACTTTGCATATGTCTATAATATTCCAATAATGTGTCCCAGAAAATGACACTTGTACTACACTTAACACAGAGAAGAAAAGTTTCAGATGCCTGGTATGTTTGCCTGTATCTAAATTGGCAGAGATGACAGTGTACAGTAATTACTGTCACATTTCCTGGGCAAGGGGAGGGAGATCAAAATGCCTAATTAACAGCTTCTTTCCCATAGGAGCCATCAAGGACATAGTAAGATACCTTCTTCCAGCTCTGTAAAATAAATAACAGAAATGGGACAAACCCAGCAGTCACATTCAGCTCTGAATGTCTTTGATTTTGCATCCTTCTGTGCATTTTGTCTGCATTGCTCAAGATGTGTCGCTTGCTGAAAATGCACATCTGACAAGGCTGGGAGGCTCCTTTGGGAAACAGGCATTCAGGGAGCTTATCAGGGGGGCTTACAGCTCCACAAGGACTTGGCCAGCAGTAGGACAGCCAGTGCAAACAGCCAAATGAAAAGCAAAGCTCTGACAAAAGCAGTCCTGTTGGAAAGGACAAAAATGCCTCCATACAAAGAAGGCCTGTTTGTGTGTCTACTGCCAGTGCCATCAGAATATTACCACTTGTATGGCAAGAGAGAGAGGAAGGAAAAGGAGATTAAATGAGATGTCACTAGAGGAGGGAACAAACCACTAGCACACCATGGGAGCAGGGTATGGCTCTCAGTGCATTTCAGCCTGGAAAGGCTGTTGCATTTAGTGACCCCAAACACGGAGCTGCCATTCTGCTCCAGGCCAGTCCAGAGGGGCTGAGGGCCCTCAGCCTGCACAACAAAGCACCATGGTGATTTTTTAACCACCATGGTGATTTTCTAACAGTGCTGTGCTGGTGAGGGCTGCGTACAAGATCCTCTTTACCTGGAGACTGGCTACCAGAAGGCAAGGTTATGGAAGAGAATGGGATACAGACTGTTTCCTTGACACACAGCAGGAGGATGAAACAAGCACAATTCCTGTCTTCAACAAGTTTTGGGGGTTTTTTTGCATAGCTAACCTAAAAGGACTCTTCTCAAGCACTACTTGCTGTTACAGGGCAGTCTTTCAGGTGTGCATTCTCTGCACCTTATAGAAATATGCTTGTTTAAAAGAGATGATGGTCAGAGGAGTAAGTCTGTTCCACATACCCATTTGGTCCAGCTTTCCAAAGCCTGAAACAAAGGGCTGAATTAGGATAAATTACATTCCAAGCTGTAATGTGGTTTGCCCCTCCCCAGTTTTCTCTTCAGTTGTTTCCTGCCTCTCACCCACCTTCCTTGTGACCCCAGAGCCAAAAGAGCCCAGCCTGCAGTGGGACTGCTGTGCCATGTCAGGGAACTTGCTACAGCTTACCACAGTTCCTTTGCATCCCACATGGTTTGGGTTCCCTGCCCGTTAATGAAGGGCTACATTTTGTCACTCTGGTATGACATGTTACTGTCCTTAACACTGTCTGCCACCAGGACACGGACACTGTCCTGAGGCTCTGATAATAGGATTTCAGGAAATGCTTTCCCTTCATCTGTCAAAAAAATAATTCATCAAATAACAGTGTGGGTAATCCAACCCCCCCTCCAATTACAAATCTGAATTTGGCATATAATGAAGAAAGCACTGAATCAGTTGAGTCACTGTATATAAAGACAGATGCTTCACAATGTTCACCACTATTATCCCTAATTATATAAATTTGACAAGTTAGTTACTGCATTACTGAAAAAACAGATGCATTTTAAGTGCAAAAAGCCAAACCTTTGTAGCTTGATGTTCTTGCAATTCAAATAAAATGGATTATGTTGAATTGCTGGTTCCCAGAGAATGCTGCAGCATATCTGTAGTCCTCCTCACAGCTTCCGCCCAGTTAGCTGACCACAACTTTCCAGTGAGCAAAGAAAAGGCTGCCACTCCCATGTTTCACTGCAAGTCAGGCACATCCTGTGCTCTACCACTGGGTTCAGTCCAAAGCTTTCCTTGTCAGCCCACTTCAGAGTGAGTTTCTGAGGATTACACTATCATGTCCCTTTGCATCACACATTTCACACAACATGAAAATGTTTGGCTTGACAAAACCTACAGCTCTCATTCTCCACTCTTAATAATTCCATGGTCTTCACGAAAGACCACATTGTGGTGTGCAAGTGAGAAGGGACATGGACAGGCATGAAGCAGGGAGAACACATCAAAACTCGGTGGTCTCAGGCTGTGGGATGCTGCAGACTGCACCAAAGGCAAGGTGTCTTCAGGAGCACCTCCAGAACAGCATGGGATTTGTGTCTGGCAGAAGCACAGGGCTCAGCTGGTCTGCCAGAGGTAGACAGATACTTATCTTAGATACTTATCTGTTATTAAATACCTGTTATTAGTAAATATTTAGAATAGAGACTCAACAAGGTAAAGGCCTTGTCAAGCCTCTAAAGGGGGTAAATGATGCCTTTGGTTTTAGCTTTTATATTTTTCAGATTCTGTGCTGCTTTAGTGTGTAGTTCTAAACTTCATATTAGGGGATGGTAAGATCTCTTCACAGAATAGGGAGACAAAACAATTCCTTCTCTAGCTGGGGACCAAGGACAAATGATCCTAATCTCAGGCTCAAGAGCATAAACAACATGGACTGAAGAGAGAAAAACAAAAAGGATGGGACTTCATAACCTAAAGCTATAATTAGACAATTAACTCCAATATGCAAATGGACCAAAATTTATAAAAGTGACAGGACGACCTGTGACTGCTTGTCCATTTTGGGTTCCTCTTGGGTGTGGCCCTGGCTGGGCTCTTGTGCTGCCCAAGGTGCATCCACTGAGGCCTCCTAATAAATCCCTGCTTTATTCTTTAACTCCATCTAGCCTCTGCTCTAGGTCAGCCTTCACAAGGCATCAGCCCAAGTACATATCCAAATTTATATCCACAAAATGCATACAAAAAGAAATAGGTGCTTTACCACCCACACTTATATCACACCCTAATAGCTTCCTGTGGGCCATGCCAAAAAACCCAGCCTGTTCTCTTGCACGTATCTGCCTTTGACTTGGGTGCCTGCTGGATCAGGCCCTGAGGCTGCCCTGCCCACAGCTCTGTGCACTCTGCCACGTTCCTATCGGTCCCTTCGAAAGGAGGGCATTGATGTGTCTCCATCATGCAGCCATTACCAGCATGATGCTGAGACTGATCAATCAAAGGCAATACAACAGCCAGATTCAGAGGATTCCAAACACTGAGGTCAGACTCAGTAACTCTTAGACACTGAGAGAGACCTATATACACAAAGGCAAATTTTAACTGCAAACCTAAAAATGTCACTTGTAGAGATGGATTGGATGTGTTTCAGGAAGAACTGTCACGTCCTCTCCCCCACTACCATCCCTTGCCTCTGCATCACTGTGGGTATAAGGTGTCTTTGTCCTGGTGGCCTTATCCTAACTTTTCCCCTTTCCCACAGCCCTCTGGTTTTACAGCACAAGCCCTGTGAATGGGTGTCCTGCTGTTTTGCTGTGCCTTGAAGGGTCAATTGCCCTGCTACAGAGCACCTCTCCCTAGGAGAGAGCTATTTTGTGGCTAAATCCCAGCTCCTGGGTCAGCCAGATGCAGCAGCCCTTCCTTAGGAAAAACACCTCAAAATGCACCAGGGATTGGGTGATGGACAGCTGCCTGGGAAATCCCTGTTTGAACTAGTGTTCTACTGTACATAAGGCTGTGGCAGTTGCTGGGGATTTACAGACTCCAACATGAAAGCTGAGAAGCCAAAGACTTTCCTAGGTTACAGTGCTGGACTTGTATCAGAAAAAATAAAATCCCTGTAAATCTACTCAAACCCACAGCTTGGTTAATTATCTCCATCAACTGTGGCTTTCTGTGCACTTTCTCCTCAGATGTTTGGAGTCAGTAAGCTACTACAAATGATTAAATGCTTCACATTATTGATAATTACGTGTATCAGAGTGGCATTTAAAAACCCTACGTGATGCAATACCCCGCTGAAGTTACAATTTGCAAACAGACAAACACAGCAAAGATGACTAAATTTTGTTGTGAATAACAATCCTAATTTCAAGATCAAATTCTGAATTGAACATCAAAAATCTAGAAGTCTTGCCCCACATTGCATTTAGCACATTCGGCTAGTAAATACTAGTTTGGATGGGCAAAACACACTTTGGTCCCTTTCTACCACTACTGATTTCTCCTTCAAAAAGAGAAAAAAAAAATTGAAAGAAATGTATCTTAAGTATCCTACAAAGGTTTACATTGCACTGATTAAATGGGGGCTTAGCCAGTGCCTGCGTGTGCAGTGCACAAGTTTCCAGAGAGCCAGGAATTCAGGCATGAAGGCAAGCAGCTCTAGGGACTTTTCCAGTGCTCAAGGACAAAGATGTCATGGGATAAGCTATATTAAGACTCCCAAACAGAAGCTGTACATATTGACAGTAAGTCTCCACACCAGAGATCTTAAAGTCTGAGCAGACAGTGAGAAAACTGCAGGGAAGGAGGAAATGAGGCCACAAAGTGGTGACTGAAGCAAACTTCACCTGGATGAAGAGTAATCTTGTTCCCTCATCAAATGTGTGTCCCCAGCACTACTGCATGCCTTAGAACAAGCTTCCTCATTTTGTCTTGTTCTGCTTTTAACCACTTGCCTCAAAAAGCAACATGGAAAGGCATAACAGTAATGCCTGCTGATGGCCAGCAGTGGTTTTCTTCCTCCTGTCACCCATTAGCTGCAAACTCAATTAAATGTTTGGATCTCCCTGTGACCAGCACTCAGAACCTGAGCTTAAGAGAGCCAGAGAAAAGAATTTCACTCCTCCCTGTCTAAGGATAGGAAATTCCCCTTCACCCCGTAATCTCCACTTTTGCAAATGTATGGGGGGGACTTGTCTAACATGGGGTAACAAATCTGTGGCAAAGATGAGACGCACTCAGTTGCTATTTGCTGGCTAAACACAGAATAAAGCTGGGTTAGAGCAAAGACACAAGACCTCGTTATCATCTCCCCAGTCATCTACACTGTGTTCATCTGAATGCTCACACATGATTCCTTTTACCTTGGCCAAAATTTGAAAGCCAATCTGCAAGAAGAGACTTAAAATATAAACACATTTACTTCTAGCAGATATCTCCACTTCCAGCACAATTGCTTAAGAAATGACTGTATGGTCCAGGAGCCTTAAAATTATCCATCCTCTGAGAAATTATGGATAGCATCTCCAAATGCTGTCAACAGCCAAAAAAACATTGCTAGAAAGATCTCTTTAGCATGCATGAATGGATGCATCAAGGGCAGTTGTGTCTGTACAAGAGAAATTCTTCTTGCACTGTGCTTTTGGGGTTTGGAGTGGGAACTCTGCACAAAGACAATTAGCATTTACTTCTAAAACAGGAAACTTGCTTTGCATATTTCATTTTGACACAGTCACACTCTTCTTTTTTTTTTTTTTCCCTGCAAATAACAAGCTGAATTCTAAAAACCTTACATAGTTTACAAATAGACTAAGTCCCAGTGAGCATCCAGTGAAATATGGCTGGGCAAGGATGAATAAATGCTGGTACTGAATTGTGGTGTTCCCAGCCAGAATGAGCAATGCATTATTTTGCAAACAGTACATGGTTTTCAAGTACATGGTAGCATGGTTATTGCTATTTGTGGGCAATAACAGGAGAATCCATCCTTCCTGCACACACAAATGCACGAGCCATCCATGCACAACAGTTGGGCAGTTTCCTACTCCCTGGTAGCCCAGAGGACTCAAGCAGCTGCTTTGTACCAGTCTGTTGCCACATCCCTTGATGGGTGATCCTGTCTCATTTACAAAGAAGGCCTTCCTGAAGCCTTCTCAGAACCCTGCCCAGAATCCTGAGTATGTACCTGGGTAAAGATGCAGCCCTTGCAGTGAAGAGTTAGTGCCCTCCCAAAGCACATACACCCTCCTCATGTCAGCATGCCTGACTCTACCTAAAACATCTCCTCTTGGAGAAACCCCCAGGGGTCTGCAGAGCCCTGTGCTCTGCAGCAGGGCATCGATGTGCATTACCTGCAGTCTCCCTGTTCCCTGATGACAACTCTCCGTTGATCCCATTCTCTTTGGTCTGAGCATACGTCCCTGGCTGCTCGTGGCTGCCCAGCCTCAGCTCCTCATCCTCTCGGTACGGAAATCCATTGGCACTTCTGACCAGTCCAGCACTTGCGCCACCCTGATCCTTAATTTCAGGTGAATGTGGGTGTGAAGAAGCCTCTGTTAGCTGACCTGAAGTCCAGTGTGGTGCCTTGGCTTCGTCTTTCCTATCCTCAGCCATGGCTCCTTGCCTTCACCGCGTGGCCTGTAACGACATGAGCAGGAGAGATCAGCTCCAGGTGGGTGACTGTGTCCCTGACTGTCAGCACAAGCACGTCACCAGCAGGGCTGCTGGTCAATTCAAGTCCAGCAGAAGAATTTTCTCTGTGTGTTTGTCCTAGCCGTGAGTGAACGGATTTAAACCCAAAAGAAACCATCAGCAGTAAAAATTATGGGTCAAGTCCTCCCTGACTTTCACATGCCTTGCAATTATTAGCACCATTTTCTTGATGGCTGCCCATTCATTAATCTGATTTTAACACATTAATTACAGTTAAAATATCAACCCAATTAACAAGAAGTGAGTCTGTCATCATGGTGCCACGACCTGTTCCCAGGGCAAAGAAGGAAGAATGTCACAACTGCTACAAGTGAAGCTGCAGCACACTGAGAGAGTGCTTGTCAGGCGCAGAAGCACAAGTGACATGGCCTCTCCAGCACGTGCGAGCTGCTACTTGTCATGACAGAAGCCAAGTCTAGGAATGTGCACTGGGTTCCTGAACATCCATGCTGTTTGACCCCAGTTAAATCCCCTCTTACTTGCTGTCATGTGAACATTCATGTGAACATTCACACACATTTGGCCAACCCTTCTGTCCAAAACAGTCCATGGGGAACAGTTTGTTTCTCACACAAGCATGTGCATTCTCTTTTGACTATCAGTATTTGTACAGAAATAAAACTAATAATTGCTTGCTATTTCACACAGATTTCACTCCTGTTTGATAGATGTCATCTGTCCAAGCCAAGGAGAAGCCACTGCACAAGCCATGGCACTTGGCTATTCCTCACAGATAAATGCATCAGGAGCTCCTCAATATGTAAACTCAGAAAGGCAATAAATCATAATCATGTTTTGATGATACAGTAGCCTCTGCAGAGGAGAAGGCGACCTGCCCTGAGTTAGCTACTTCAAAGTGGTAACCAGCAGGCCTTTTCCAAAAGCACTTGCCACCTCCTTTTTTTTCCCTGGGAGAAAATAACATAAAAGCAGTGAGCTGAATGCAGTCGACCAGCCACATATCACAGAGGCTGAGCAGTCTAGAAAAGGCAGCACAAACTAGATAGTGCATGTATTCTGCAGATATTTAACAAAAACAAACCAGAAAAAGAAACTAGTTTCCATGATGTCAGGTCAGTTTGAAGAAAACCTCTCAACATGAGAAAAGGCTGTTTGCCAGATAATCATTCATAATTGATAATTTGACCTCTTTCTGATCAGACATTATAATTTATTAATAACGGCTTTCAGAGCTGCTGGTTTTTAAAAAGCCATGGTGAATCACAAAATTAGATTTCATTCACAATATGTGACTCAAACTGGAGTTCCACATCAAAAAGGACTAATAACTCTTCTGCCTCACGGTGAAATCACATTGTTGTACAAAGTGCTCTGCCCGCTCTCACCCTGACCCAGCATCATTCCCTGGAGGTAACTAACTGCATACAGACTGAAGGAGCTGGTGAAACTTGCAGTGAGCAAGTTTTGCAGCCCAAGTTTTCCTTTGAGCTGTACTGAAAATGATGGGATGAGCAGTATCACAAAGAGAGGAGACAAGCCTCAGTCAACCAGAGGCAAGAAAAGAGTAAACATGCTCCACATCCCTTTGCTTTCCTCACCTCTGTTACCCTAATGGGAGACTCAACAGGGAGACATTCTGCCTGTACAGACAGCTTTAAAGCAGCCATCTCACATCATACCAGCCCAAGATGGGCAAAAAATCCCTCCCTACAAACAAAAAAAATATACCTCTGCCTCTAGATCTGTTTACTGCATGATTCTAGAACATTTTCTCACCAGAACCTTTCCAAAACATGAGGCCACGGGACAAATGTCTCCCTTTTTACAGCAATGAGCAGCACACACTCAAAGACACCAACGTTTGGGATATGAGGACAGAACAAATCCTGTTTTGGGGGAAAAAAAGGAGGCAATTCTCATTTATGTCCCTTGGGGAAGCTCAGAAAAAAAAATACAAAAAACACGGAAAAACAACCAAAGAAAAAGCCCAAGCCCTAACTCAAGGCTCCCTCACCAACTCGGTGTGCTTTGAAGCTGAGAGGAAGACCCAGGAGCAGGATGAACCTGCCCACCAGCTTCACCAGTTCAGCCCCTGGTCACCCATGAGAGGAGCTCAGAACCACAGCAGGGCAGGGAGGGTTATGAAAGAGCCAAGTGTAGGGAATGTGGCTCTGAAAATCACTGGGACAAATGTAATGGTTCCATTCCAGCACTGCAGTTTGGTAGCTATTATCCATGAAATATCCTTCCTGGTTCCAGGCAGACACTCCCTGCTTCAGTTGAAGCTCTTGAGGAAGGATATTCACATCCTCACAATGGACTGTGTCACAGAAGTCCCCAGTGAAAATAACAAAAAGTGCTTTTATCTTTAAAAATAAATACAGTGGGCAGACTTCAATGCGAGCTGCGTGTATCTGGAGGCAGAATTTGGCTGAGTATTTATAAAAGATGGTTACAGAGTAAAGCATGGATGAATTCATTCTTGCCTCTCTGTTATTCATCAAGGGCTCTCAGGGTTTATAATGGTAGGAGAGAAACAGCAAGTGAGTCACACAATGCATCTTTGTACTCAGCAATTTAGCAATGACTATCTGCTGTGTGCTGTGATTCATCCACAGCTTGGGTTAAAATCCAGAATACACAGGTGTGCTCTGCACCATCAAGGGAGTTGTTTTTCTTTCATTTCATTAGCATACAATGGAATTAAATTAATCAGGTAATGTAAATATTGACAGAAGTACTAATGTGGCCAGACAACATAGCAGAATTTAAATAGTGATAGCTATGTAACAAGAAAAAACCTGGAATAATTTGGACAACCCAGGGAAACACTGTACTTCAGGGAAGCAAACAGTCCTTCTTTTTACCATGAGTTTCTTATTCTTTGCATGAGCTGCAATGAAGGCTTTCAAAAAGACATAGATAAGAAGGCACAGCCAGTCCTCTAAAATGTCATGCTGCTTTAGTTAAAATTGATTTGGATCTGTATGAGCCTTTCTTTGCTAACCATTACAACAGAGCTGCTCTTTCAGAGAATACACAGCAGCAGTCTTACAGCAAGTTCTCACACTTTGTGAAGGTTAGTGGTACTGAGGGGGTGACCAAGGAGGTGCTTGACCACAGCAGAAAGGGCAGTGGAGCTCACAGACAGCACCACCCCTTTACTCCAAAGCCATGCTGGCCCACACCATTCCCACAAGCCACGGGGCAGGCTGTGGTAGCCACACAGCACGGGTAACACTCCTCCCTCAGGATGTTCCTCACCTTGAAGTCTGATCAGGGCCACCCATGCAAATCACAGTATAGGACTGGGGTGGGAAATGTCCCCTCCTTCCAGAGGGATCACATAGGTACTGTTGAGCACCACAGATCACATCAGTGACACTGACCCACGCCATGGGCCATGCACATCCCTCCCAAAAAAGGCTCTCCTTGTCCAGAGTGACATGGAGGACAGTACTGAAGCCACTGCTTGTCTGGAGAGATCGTGCTCCACTGGCAGCAGCAGTGAAGAGATCCTTCACAGACCTTCAGTTCATGTCATTGTAACTCAGGCAGTGCACTGAGGGGACAGCATTGTGGATCTGAACTGGACATCTTATCTTCTGAACTAATAACCTGGAGGAGAAACCATGATAAAAATGAACCCTCCCAGCTTTTTCAGCCATTTGGGAACTGTACAGAGACGGAAAATATACTTAAACACAGAGGGACAAATCTCGTGGGGGATATGTGGTCTGACTCTGCAGTTGCCTCCTCCTTTTGCAGGCGCTCTACACATATTTATTAATCCATATGCTCTTTCATGTGACACCAGCTCCTGCTGCCATGGCTGGGCTGAACCAAGCCTGAATGCTTTGAACTGTATGCATAGCAAATCACCCACAGTAATGCAGCATGAGGCCACGATATGCAAAACCCAAGATAATGCTGATTTAAATTTCCTGTCGTGCTAGCTGCCCAGAATCATCTTAGTATTATATTAACACTGCCTTTGCATATAAACAGATGAATTTTCTATAAATTTCTTACTTGTTAAGACAACAGAATTAGGCCAATACTGAAGACTTTTGCAAATAGACTGCCTTCCTGTTTCAAGCCATGCTTTTACCCGCTCTTGTATCTATGAGCCCATTCAGAGTGAAATGAGGATATTTAATCTCAGAGAAGCTAATTCATCAACTAACAGAAACAGCCACCTGGATATATGAAAGAAGAGCTACAATTCTAGTTCAAAATTCTACAATTTTACAATTGTACAATTCTAGGCAAAAAATTATCACTGGAGGTTCCTGAAAGGAGAGACAATAAGCTCTTTAAAAATAGAAAATCAAACCCTGGCAGGGTGTATGGCCAGATCCTGAGCACAGTGGGAAGAAGAGGGGATGTGCCCAGTGTATGGCTCCAGGACCAAATCCTGGTTCCAGAGGGCAATTTAACTCAGATTCACCAGAGCACTGAGTCAGTTGCCCTGAGTTGCAGCTGCTTCCAAGTCCGGAGCCAGAAGAGGGAGGGGATTTCTCCACAATCTGGAGTGCACAGATATGGCTAAAGACCTCAGGTATCCAGGGCTTCCAAAACTCCTCAACTAGACAGCCTACAAGAGATTTTTTTAAAGAAATTTAAGAAATTCAGAGAATTCCTTTCAGAGAAAATAAACTAATGAAGTGACTTATTCGTAATTTTTTTTTCAGAAAGAAGAGCACCAAGAATGAAAGAAGAAATTAAGATATCTTAAAAATGAGTTACACTATACACAAATAGGGTGCAATTGAACTTACACTAGTAAATAACACAACAAAAGAAATTTCATGACCACACACCAACAGTCCACCAGGGATGATGGATCTAAATATTAAATACTAGGCATGGTGATTTAAAAGGTCCCAATGGAATTTTCCAGTAAATTTAACTTACTAACAACTTACATCTAGAAGAGCCAAGGAAAGCAGGGAGGTTTCAGGAAGCTGGAATAGAAACAAGAGGCAGAAGGTGGGAAATTCAGATGGACAAGTTCCAATAACCTCCTGCCACCATCAAAAGCCCAGGCTGCGGTATATAGTACACAAACCTTACCAATGCTGTTGTCTTCATGGACTCTCCACATATCCACAAAACAAAAAGGCCAATTTTGGATGCCATTTCACTCCTGCATTTCAGCTAACATACATCTCTCAAATTAATGTGATTATTTTCAGATGTGAGCCACAAAACAATTAACCAAAGCTACACTTGATGCTAAATGCCAAAGTGCTGTAATTGCAGTAATATGGAAGGAATATTATTAGACAGTAATATGGAATATTATTAGACTTTACCTCTCTAGCTGAATAAAAGATGAACAAATTTCTCTGATATTTTAGAACAAATATGATTTATTTCTTCCTTGTCCATTGTTTGAATTATTAACTTTCAGCCAGATCCCGCTTTCTCGACAACAGGAGCAAGACTATCCCCTTAAACACCACCTTGCATCCCTTAAAAATGCAGGCAGTGTTCATCTCCTCACACTGGTACTAGCATTTGGTGGGTTTTGAGGGCTTTTCCATTTTCAAACTGCAAACAGTTAGTCAACAGCCACACAGTCTCTGTAGACAATCCTTCTGATTGTACCTTGGATTACAAAACAGATGAAAATAATGGATGATGCCTGCATCAGAGGCTGAACAAAGGAAGCTTACTGGGGGAAGATGAAGAAAACAAAAAATTGTTTTTTCCACAACCTGCATGCCTGACAGAGCTGAGAATGAGGGATGGCTGCAGCCTCAGAAGCAGTGGTTCAGATCTGCAGCACTGGCACAGCAGAGACAAGTCCTCTGATCCTTCCTGTGAAGTGTCTAGGCCTGTGACAGCAGAGATCACCCTTCTCAGTGCTCCCAGAAGGTGAGCTGGTCACCAGTGCAGCCAGGCAGGTGGGAAGGATGGGTCATCCCACTGCAGAAACTGCCCAGGTCCTAAACAGAGGGGAATGCTTTCACTTTGAGAAATGTTTATCTGACCAAGCCCTGCTCTGTGCCGAGCTGCAGACCCTGCTCGGCCAGGTGTGCATCCAGGTGCTGTACAGAAGGGATGAGATGCAGCATGCATCATTTCCACTGGTAGGGAGCAGCTCTGTCCCAAGGCAGAACACAGGCACAGGTGAATGAGCCATTCAGCTGTTACTCCTTCCTCCCTTGGGAAGGTGTTCATTTCTCTGGGCTGCTGCATGCACCTCAGCTGACTCCTCTTGGATGTTCCTCTCTGAGACATTTTTGCCCAGCTTGGAGGGCTGCCCTCACTCCCATGCTCAGGGACTATAAATCAACTTACTCAAACTCCAGAAATGTAAAACTGAGTGCCCCTCTCTCTTGAAATGGTGGCATCATGGTATTAGCAGCTTGTGACTGAAAAATACCCCAATAAAAAACCCACTAGAGCTCAATTCTAGATAAAAAGAAACCCTGTACACCCCTTCTTGCTTCAACACCAACCCTTTCCAACAAATCCTTGCACTCCTATCTATCATAATGGCATCCTGCAGGATACAGGAAAGGTATTTCAGCTGGTGAAGGAGATGGTAACCATAACAACAGCACCATGACAACTACAAGGGATATCTGAAACATGAAACACAGCAATAACTTATTACTGATAAATTTGGTCCACAATAAGGATGGGAAAAGCACCAAAGCCATAGCAGCTAGTGCAGGTGCCAACACAAAGAAACACAAGTGTCCCTGGATTAAACTGCGTAGAGTCCTGCACATCTTAAGATGAGGCACCATGACAGCCCTGTCTCCTGATGAGGAAACAGAGAAGGCAGTGTCTGCTCAATCCTGCCTCAGATCTCTCCTGTCTTAAGGCAGCAGGAGGGACTAAAGGATGGAAGGAGCGCTTCTGGGAAGCCAGGAAGTTTCCTGGCAGCTCCCAAATTTCTCAGTGGAGCTTTTTGTTCCCACGAGAGTCACTGAAACAAGGCCTGAACAAGAACAGGGTTCCCCTCAGGGGAGCATCTCTGAGTCAGACACATTGCATTGACTTTTCCACCAAGCACAATTTCAAATGGGCACCATGCACTTCAGACAAGGCATTGCAGTTGGCAGGCTTGTCTGGAACAGGAGGCTCTTTAGCCTTTAGCCAGCAGCCATCTAAACAACCTGTGCCAAGGCTCTGACTTCAGTTCTGGCAGAGAAAAAGATTCACCAACATTTGTGGCTACATCAGCTTTTTCACCCTCCGTGCAGAAGGCACATTAAAACCCACCACAAACAAACAGCACTAGCTCCAAGGGCTGTGGCAGATGAAGTCATTCGGGGTGTAATCAGACAGGGAAACACTCAAAGACATGGCCCTCTTAGGGCTTTTCACAGGGAATTCAGCTCACTGGTTTGATACACAGGACTGCTCAGTGTAGGCACACCAAGCAGTGGGTCCTTTCCCAGGTCAAATACTTTGTCACCCTCTGCACAGCTTTCCTCTTTTAACCCCCTTGTTCTTTAAAACACTGCAATAATGTAACTGGAAAATAAACCTTTCTTCATGGTACACTTCAGAGATTTTCAGGTCTATACTGAAGGCTTAATGAAATAAACACTCAACAACTCAGTCCTTATTTGTACTTTTAGAGTCTGTTTTATCCTACCAAAATAATTATAAAATATTTGCCCCATTTATTACAAACAAATCTTCAAAAAGCTAAGAAAGTCTGAGAAAACCTCTAGTTTATGGAGGTGATTTTGAAGGCAAAAGATAATTCAGACCGCACCCAGAAAATGTGACTCCAAAAGAAGAAATTTTTTTTTCTTATTTCCCTCTTACCACAGTCACTTCAAACCTCAGTAAGAAGACAGTTGAAGATCTATGACAACACCATGGCTGAGCTGAAGGACAGGCTATATAAGACAAGAGTACTCAAAATACTATTTAAGGAGGAAAATCCTTCATTGGTCAGGGAAGAAGTGTACAATGTGATATAGCCACTGCAGGCTAGGGAAAACAAGGTAAAACTACAAGAAATACTCACAGAGATATCACACTAAAAGCACTGCCAATGCTGCCAGCATTCCACAAGTTTGGCCAGCTAAAACCTTGGCTGGCTAAGAGAGATGAATATTGAATGCTTGGTTCTCCTCCACACTGCCATTTCCATTATAACTTTCAGTGCTTATAAACAGCTGAGACAAAGGCATCATCTTATTTATTGCACAGGTACAGAAAGACACTACAGCATACACTACACAGCACACCCATCTAATTCTCACCCTCACATTTTCAAACCTGTTTTTTGAAGAAGTGTCAGCCAAATTGGGTATTTGCCACAGACCCTACAAACAGGCTGCATAGTTAGGTGCTTCCTTTGCTCTCAGGTTACAATTGATCAGCACTTGGACTTGGACAGGGGCTGGTAAAGGTAACCCACAAAAAGACTGGAGTGAAAATCTTAAGGGTTTGTTTCCCCTACACTGACCTTACTAAGACACATTGATCTGATGTTGCATCTCTTCTCTCAAGAGATTCCAGGATGGATGACAGCTCGCATTAGGCAGTGAAAATTAATTAATTATGCTAATATATTACTTGCATATTCTCCACATACGACAGGTCTATGCTCTTGCCAGCTGCAGGTGAGCTGCTCTTCATGCAGGTGAGGTAAACTGGACCATTCACAGAGGTGATACAAACTTGTCTGCTAAGCAAAAACACACACAACAGAATCTCATTTACCCAGAATAAAGCACTTTAACTACACTGGTATGTCTTTGCCTTCTTCTGCACACATAACTTATTGACACAACCCTCGTTTCTTCTGGTTTCACCAAGATCTCATCAAGCATGACACATTTACATGTGATCTTGTCTTTATTCAGTGAGCTTTTAATTATAAAAATAAAAATAAAAATGCTGCCTGTATAAATGTGTCTGCACATTTTGATTTTTCAAAGCTCTTACCTACCTTTGAAAACTAATTCTACTCGTGCTACAACACAATCTTTGAAAAAACCCAGATGCTATCTTTGGGAGCATCATCATGTCAGCTACTACAAATGGCATAACATATGTCCTGGGTTAATTTCTGGCAGATTCTTCCCTCTGAATACATGCAGGGGAACCAGCCTACAGTAGAATTCTGAAACACAGCTCTCTGCACCCTCTCCAAGGTCATGAACCCAAAAGGGGATCCAGGGATGGAGCTCCTGATCCAGCTGCCACCCTAACTTAATTTTCTCCTTCCATATGCTGAATTAAAGGAATATGGTCGACTGTTCTATAATTGAACAAGCACCACAAAGATGATGATGCTAAAATGAAGTATGAAGGGGATAACAGGAAAGGATCTTCAAGCTGCTCCAGATTCTTTGAGTAAAAATTCTTGCTGGTGTGAAAGAAGTTATCTCCCCAAGTCAAGGACAGCAGATTATTCTTTTGCTGAGAGTGCTTTGAGCTTCCCTTCCTAACATTCAGACACACCAGGCAATCATGCCAGGCACACAGTAAAGTAAAAGCATTGCATTGTCTACCAGAGACATTGTTCATTCATGCTGAAAAAGAGCATCAGGCAAAAGAAAGCTGGTGCCCAGGTCCCTCCAGCCAGACTCACTTAAGCAGCTTTGACTCTCAGTTTCATGATAAGGAAAACTTAGAGGGCCCAGGAACCCATTACAGACAACAGGACTCAAAGCTTTTAGCTGCAGCACAAAGCTTCTAACTGTAAATAAATTTAAAAAAATAAGGAGACAAAGCTTTGGAAAGAGGTTACTCACAAATTCAGATTGTTTCTATATTTACAACAAACTTGGCATTGATTAGTTAGTGCTAGAATTTTCTTTCCTAGGGAATGCCTGAGTAGTGTTTGTTGTACTGCAAAACCTTGATCAGAAATGGTAAGATTATTTCATCTCTTCATACTATTTTCTAACTAGTGATGTTACAAATAAAGAACTTCTTTTAAATTAATATGCCCTTATACTTGTATGACTTAAAAATATGCTGTCCACCCACACTCAGCCACCCACTTGTATGACCAATGACTGTATACCCTGGCAAATAAAATAATCTCTCCCTATCTCAAAACGAGAATACCCAAAATCTTCTGTGCTCTAAATGCTCTAGATTGTCAAATCACAATATTTGGGGTATAGTTTTATCACAGGTTTACCCTGCCAAATCTTTACTCAACCAACCTACAAAAGAAAATAAAGCAGGCAGTCATTCTCTAGCCTGTTCAGGCAAGGAGACAAGAGGGCAGGGAGGACAGAGACAGTATTGAAGGAACTTGGAGCCACAGGAGCTGATTTTTCAGCTCTTGCTTTCAGAGAAAAAAAAAGTTTTTCCTTCAAAAGTTTCAATTGAGCTCTTGGACTGTGCACTGAAAGAGGAGTATATATGCCTCAGCCTGTACGTGAACTACAGTGATATTTTAAAAGTTTAATTTCTAATTCCTTGTGGTTTTGAACTTATAAAATTAAGGTATCTAAAGCATAAGCAGGAACCAAGTCACTGAGTCTCTCAGCCTTTCTGAAATCTTAATTGCAGGATCTTTTGTCACAGCAAAAACCTATTCCAGAGACTCATTTCCTCCCTAAGCTCCTGTGGGTGTGTGCAACTACCTGATTCTTGCTACAGGTTGAGTTTAACCTTGTTCTGCTGCCACCCCTTTTCTTGCCACCCAGTGCCAAGGAGCTGATGAATGTTAAGTCAGTGGCACGCTCCTGGGATAAGACAAAGAGTGAATGAGTTTTTGTGAGGTACTGAAGAAGCCCAGGCCCAGGGAGTAGGGAAAGGTAGGAAATTTGAATTGGATGAAGGAACAGCCTGCCAAGAATGGTAAGATGTGATTGAGGAACACATTCACTGAGGAAAAGGTCTGGAAAAACCCCAAGCCATGGGGCAGAGCATGTGTTTTTTTAATACAGAGAGACAAACGGTGGGAAGGAGGAAAGCTAGGTTGATCTCTAATCAAACATCCAGTCTACACTTCTGCCATTAGCAGTGGCCAGCATGAGCTGCTCCAGATGAAGGAGCAATGAGCTCCACAGAGCTTAGGCCAAACATCTGCATTTTCCCAATGCAAGTGACACAGTTCTGGTGATTTCCATCGAAGCCAGGTGCCTTCATGTCCACAAGGACCCACATCATCACGCTCTTTCCAATACTTAGCACTACACACAGAAAGTAGCCCCAAGGTGACTTTCTGGACAAGGAAAATATCCTGTGTCCTTCCATGGACTGCAGCCAGAGATTCCCACTAAAAGGCCAAGAACACACAAAAAGCACGACAGGTACAATAGGTCATGCAGAGCACTGATGGACACAGAATAGTCACACATGCACTCAAGGGCTTCTGATGTCTTTTGAAAGGTACCCAGGATCCAACCTGGATCTTGGATTTATCTTCAATTTCTCTGTACATTTCCTTTTGCAAGGTCTGTCAGCAGCACTAATGCTGATGTTTATTTAGGATGCCTGAAAACATTAATTATTAATCACAAATGAAATAAAGTAGACCTGGAAAAGGTACAGAGAGCTCAACAAGGATGATAAAAGACTTAGAGAAGCTTCTGTGAAAGAAATGACTAGACATGCTAACTCTTCATCCTAGGAAAGAAGGGAATGTGATAAATGTTTACAAAAATGCACACAAGTGTGCAGGGATAAGATAAGCAGAGAAGAAAAAACAAACAATCCTCTCTCCACAAAGAGCTACAGTGCATCAAACAGAACTCACCGGTGACGGGCTCCCTGCAAAAAAATACAGCAGTGATTCTTCCCACTGTATGGAATGTATAGCAGGGGGTGCATGATGGAATTTTACACAGGTTCAAAAGCAAACTGTTGAATTTTCCTTTCTTTGTTTTTCCCATGGTTTCTCAATCTGAGAGCCTTTTTGGGAAAAGCAATGTTTTTACCACATAAATAATATGTAGCTCTAATGTGGATTAGTGGCTTTGTTTGCTATTTTAATATTGACTTTAATTAATTGTGTGGTTTCTTGTCATTCATTTTTCAAGGTCATTAAGTGTGATGAAATGTCACATCCTCTCTCTGAGCATCACAATGCTTAACAACTTCTAATGAAAAAACATTGTATGACATAGACTATTGCTCTGCAAATGAAAAGCACCTATTGATCAGACAGGCTCTAGCAAATGAACAGCTTTGTTGGTCTGATAAGTTAATAATTGAAACACAACATTAATCCCAGATATCCCACTGCTGATGCAGCAAAAGAGGCTCTACAGACCATGCCTTGCTACTTGAGCTGGTTCACTGCATGAAGAAAGGGGGTGCCCATTTTCAACTCCTTCTGTGGAATCAACTCAATCACCTCATGTTAAAAATCCAGAGGCAGCACTGAGGCGACTACAGTGGCAGAAGTGACAGAGAGGTAATTATCAGATGGGGGACATCACCAGGAAGATCATCTGAGAAAAATGTTCTGCGTCCGGGGTGCTGCTGAAGAGGAACAGCACATGGGCAGCAAGAAAGACAAGTGGCTCTTCTAGAAGGACCTAGTTATGTATCCAGAGCCATTACTTGTAAGAGGGCTGCTGAGATAGTGCATGTAAATGTTTTATAGCTGAGAGGCTCAAAGCTCCAACAGTGCAAGCAAAGTCTTGTATATTTTCTTTTTCATGTAGGGCAAGCAGTCTGGAACACATGTCCCACCAATGACCTCGACTCTGACCCAGAGGGGCTGTCTCTGGTTGAAAAGATGATTCATTCACTCTGCCAGAAGGGCTGAATGAATAGGCAGTATTCAGACTGCAGAACACTTATCACTTGGGATTCCCTCAAAATTTAGGTCTGACATGACTGGGTCAGTAACCACGCTCTTTTGTTCCTAGCTCCTTGAACAGAAATGTCTCCTTGCATTCTTCAGTGGTTCCCACAAATCAGGTCGATTTTTATGGCTTGCTAATTATTACTGCTAGACTTCTGCAGGGCTTCACGATGAAAAGTAGTGTATTTCTGAAAGCTCAGGGCACAAAACTTACAGAGTAAATCACTGTCTATCAGGCAGCAACAAAATCCAGCCATGGCAGCCACTTGAATGTACACATCTGGGTAGTGCTTAACTTCATTTGTTTAGGAATAGAAAGTTTTGTTCTGCTTTTGTTGGTAGAGCATACTAAAAATAATTTGCATTATTTGCCAATAATGCAAAAGGAGCAGAACAAGTAACTGTCACAAATCAAACTTTATCTAGAGGTGTATCAACATCTATCACACAGAGCTATCTGAAATGCCATTAGGGTTGCACAGTTACACCTCAGGAGCTGAGCTGTCAAATAAAACAGGGATAACTGCATAACCCTAACTGGGTATCCTTCTGCATATGTAGGCTACTGCTAGCTCAACAAACATATTTTATTCTTCCCATTCCCTCTGTCTGGATTATCTCAGTACCTACTGCACCAGCTGCCCAGCCACTACCCCTTGGGCTTCAGTCCCTCACCCAGGGCCTGTCCATGTTTGCTGTCCAGTTATTAATTTCCAATTTTCCTTCCTGGACTTCTGTCTCATTCAGCTCCTCTTTCCAACCTGCCCCTATTTCATTGCTTTCTCATCCTCACCTTTCATCAAAGCTCTCTCCTCTGCCCTTCACTCCCTGCTTCCACAAGATCTTGGCCGTAAAAGAAAGTACAGATTCAGTCACAGGAAAGCTAAGAACTCCCAACACAGGCATCTCAAAGGCTTTGCTACATACTCTTCATCAGCAGAGGGCTGCCTGCCACTCAGATCTGGGCTCTATTCCTGTCCAAACTCCTGGTGCTGCTGGAATGGCTTTCAGGAAGAATCGACTTGAATTCTGGAAGTTCAGAGGGAATGGTTTTGGACTCTCTGGGTCCCTCTTGCGTAATGCAGTGTTCATTTCTCCTGTTGTGGATTCCATAATCTCTGGGCTTTTCCACTGGCACTGCCACCACAAAGTGTCTAAGCCACAGCTGCACCCCCACATGCAGGTTAGGGAAGTTCTGATTTTAGAGGGGAAAAATTTTCTTGAGGGGAGTTTAAAATCTTTCGTTCATTCGTTATTTAAGGAATTTTCACACATTTCTGTTGATTCTGTTTTCCAGTTGGAATTTTGGGATGCTGTTGGGGAAAGACTTCATTTTTTACAAACCCAAGGGTTTGTAAAACCCTTGCTAAATTTCACCCTGCCTTTCATTTAATTTATGGGCTGTTCGCAGTGCTCAAAGTTCTGATGTTCCTTGCCAGTTCTCGCATTCTGCCCCCCACATCACTAACCCCAAAAACCCTGAGAAAAGGACAGGAGATGGAACCTGCGATGAGGCACAGGTGAGCCACCTGCTGTCTGCCATCTCCTCTCATTTCTATCCCCTTCCCAGGGCTGTACTGGCCAGACCACTCTGGATCCTACCCTAACCCACGTCCCATCACGCCTCAATCCTACCTCCCTTCCTATGGTTTAGAAAATGGCGCCCACCCTGTGAGGGGGGCCGCCATGTTGAGTTCGCTCCCTCTCCCCGTTCTCTTGTCGGGTCTTCCCCCTCCGTCGGGACCCTCCATCCTGGGCCACACACCCCAAATCCCATCCTTGAACCCCACCATTTTGATACAAGACCCTTCAGGGCAGGCCCCATCTCCTCGGATTCCACCCTTTCCGCTTCCCACGCCACCTGAAGCACACATGACGCTGACCGGAAGGCAGCCATCTTGGCTACCACAGGCCTGAAACAACAGGCCCTGCCGGTCAGCCCAAGAACCCGCTCTTCTGTCTTCCTCTTCCGAGGAAGAGAGTGAGGGCTCATCCAGATTTGAAGGTGAGCCTGAAGACTCATGGCAGAAGATGTGGAAAGCAGCAGTAAAGGGAGGGATTGGGAATTGGTGTCCCAAATTCAAGTGGTGCCAGCACGGTAGCGCAGGGGAGCTAACCCACGATGGGACTCCATCTCCCACAGGGAAATGAAAGACATTTGTAAAGCTGCCAAAAATCATGGGAGGAACTCGCCCTATTTTAACAACCTACTAAATGCTGCGTTTGCAGCCCATGTTATGGTGCCCCATGACTCGAGACTTTTTAGGCACATCCTGCTCTCCCCCACCGAATTCATCTTGTGGGAGGGAGTACGGAAAAAACAACTACAACAACTACTAAAGGACTATGCCCAAGAAGATGGACAGGCACACTTAACATTAGACCATTTAGCCGCGGAGGAAGATTTTACTAAGCCAGAAGACCAGGCAGTAGACTTCCCCCCAGCTGTGTTAGAAGATGTAAAAGATGCAGCAAAACCAGCACTTTTACAGATACCTGTTGGGACAACACCAAATACTGATTTAGTGACATCTGTCAGGAATTTGTTGAAGCACGCCACTTCACCCCCAGGCAGGTCCTGGCCATCAAAAGGGGCACAAGATGCCAAGGCCTCCCCCTCATCTCTCCACGAGCCATTGCTGAGTAACAGGCAGCAAGACAGTTGTCTCAGATCCAGTCTCAAAGGTAAAAAATTACCTGAATTTACTCAGCCTGAACCCTGAGACCAGGTCTGTCCTGGGCAGTGCCCAGACTGTAGCACAAAAAGTAACACTGAGGCTACTAACAGCCCATGCAACAGACCCCATGCAGAACACCAGGATACCTATTTCTGAAGTCCACAGACCTGCCCCCCCTCCCTACACGTCCAAAAATTATCACAAGCAACAAACCACCATTGCTTTCTCTGCATCTAGACCTGCACCATCTGAAACAAAAGACCTCCCCCCATCAAACGTTAGAGACTCCTTCAACACTGTGAGAATGCTCCCATATAAATAAACAGGCAGTAAATTCAGTACTATACAGACTAACTGCACCTGTGCCAGTGTGTCCCTCTTCAGCCTCACTCCTCTTAGCCCCTCCCTGGGCACAGGAGATGTGCCTCAGCACACAGCCCATGTCCAGCCCTACGCCCATATCTGAAACACCCCTATGGCCATGAAAATGCAGATGAAAAAACACAGGTTCAGGGATAGAGACTTCCTGATCAGTTCACAGATTGTCATAGTTCCCTCCCACCCCACAGCTGAGGTCTGCACTTTATTAGGCTGATGTGGCATTTGGAGGCATTTTTCCAGGGTAGAGGATTGAAGTATTTTCCAGCATCACTGGGTACCCTACACATGCAGTGATGCACTGCCAAAGACCAAGAAATTATGAAAACCACTTTGTTTTTTTTGAATATTTACTGTCCATCTACTTACCATATTATAAAAAGAATGCCTTTGCTGCTGTCCTTTTAGCTGTTACCAGTTTGAAACACTTGACATTAGTGGGGCTGCAGCACAAACTAGAATAATGAAATCCTAAAAGCTCCTTTTCCTGAAGCACTGCTAGGATCAAACCCTACTGCGTGCATGCCGATTGGCAAAGATTTTCAGAGAGGATTTACTCTGGTGCTTTGTCAGTGTTCCTCTGTGAATATTAAAAAAAAGTCAGAAGATTTTTCTTGAAGCAAATTTCTGCAGTGCTCAAGACATTTCAATTTTCTTCAAACTTCTGACCAGTTTAGAGGGTTTTACTTGTGATGTGCATATTGTTAACATCAGGTTAATAAAGACTACAACATCCACTTCATTATATTTAACATAAAGCCCATGATCAGTGGCAAAAAAAATACCATTTAAAAAATACAGCTGATGGTTCAGACATGAAACATTCAAATGACAGGCTGCTTTGAAGAATGCAGTGCACTTCATGTTGTTGTACCACTTCCAAGGAGCGTTGCTCATATCCACCTGCAGCTTCTGAAATGCAGGTGCTGCTCGTCCTTTAGCCACAGCAAGGAACTACTAAGGTATGGTCCTAAATAGAAGGTTTCTATCAATACTAAATGAACACAAAAGTGACAGGAAGCTACTGTATAATCAGTTCTCTCCACATAGTTAATATTTCATTGCTCTCTTTGTTCTCTAGTATGAAACCCAACATGGCTGTATTTTCTTTGGCTCTTGACCTTTTACTCCTTTTTCTACTGATTTATCTGTTCAAAACCCCAGGAGGCTTTAATGTGAAAGATTCCCAAAGACAACAGGAAGATTCATGAACACTGAGCTCTCCTTATCATACCAGAACAATCTTCTGCAGCCAGAAAGGTACAGAAGGAGCTCACATTAGGGACAATCAGTGCAGCATTTATAGTGTTCTGCTCAAATTCCCAGTCTGGTATAAAAAACACACAGGGAAAATACTCTAAAGACATGATACAAGAAAACTTCTCACTCCATCTCTTCTTAAAATCTACATTAAAAAAAAAAAAAATCACTACAATTTAACTCCTAACATTTGTTTTTCCATTTCAGCAACTGCCAAGCAAGACAGATGATCATAAGAACAGGGGCAGCAGCAGCAAAGCCCAGTACTGCAGCCATGGTATAGAATATTACATTAAGGCCCCTGGCCATCCCCATCTCTGCAAATCATTGTGCAGTGTCAATGCAAAGCCAAATTAGGCACTAAAGGGCAGAACTGGACTTTTATACAATAAAATGAATAGTCAGTCCCTTGGCAGGAAGAAGTCTAAGCACTCAACATGTTCTTGAGAGGGAGGAAAAGCCGAGCCAGTCTAGCCTTACAGCAAAACAGATCAATAATACCTGTGTGGAAAGCCAGGGAGACAAGGAGAGCTTTTTTCTTCATACCAAGATGTCTGTCCTTACCCAACCCCTAAGTGCAGCATTCTGTCTTACTGGCAATCCTTGTGATTCTGAAAATTCTACTTTCAACACTTTTATGAAGGTGTGGGCTTGGTCCTACCAACAGAGCCAGGCATGTCTGCTGGGAAATCACCAACAGGCATCAACAATCCCTGACATACTGCTCCTGGGACAAGGATGTAATTCTCCTGCAAGCAAGCTAGGCAAGGATGTGTGGGGTGTTACACTGTTAAATCCTTCAGTCCTTCACTGCTCATGTCCTGTAAGCAGGCTGTAATAACAAAACAAAACAAAAGAAACACTAAACCACACCACAAAAAAATGGAACTTCATGTATTCAAGAGCTGGAAATACCCAGTACATTTTCTCATTGTAAATCAAGTTTTTTCCTCAGCAGCTAAGAGTGAGCTGTATCTCAAATTTTCTAACACCCCCACAGGATTACTGACCTGCATTACCTTGGTCACTGCCTACTTGCAGGACTGCAAATACATGGCACTAGAAAATTACTGGGTGCAATACAGCATCAAACACAACACATTTACACCACACATGGCAAAGCACTAGACACAACCAACTGACTTCCATGAGTTAGCATGTTTTAGTCATGTAGTGTTTTCAAGATCAATTCATTAACAGGAGGTTAGGCATTCAAATCAAATCCTTCATGGCTTCATTTTAACCCCTTCTTGCTGCTTTTTCTCTCCATCTTTTCCTACATGCAGAAATACATGATAACTCCATACAGAATTCCACAGTTTCTCAAGCATTTTCATGTGTGCTTTGATGGGGGCTCATGTTTGCAACAGTGAATCAAAATATCAGTCACTGAAACTGCCTCCCTCAGGAAATACAAATATGGCATAACTGTGATGCCGGAATACATCTGAAAGAATGAAATGGCAACGTAAGGAGTACATTACACACTACTTTAATTGCACCCTCTTTACAGAGAGCACAACAATGGAACCTGGTAAAAAGATGATGAATGTTTTCTGCATTTAGCACCACCTGCTTCCATTTTACTTCCCTTGTCATCTCTGCACCAGAAACCCTGAAATAACCAGCATCACTGCAGTTGTAATGACTTGAACACCCACCTCAATCACATAGAGAAAAAAGCCTAATTTTGTAGGCTTTGGTGCTTTTAAATTATGTTTGTTACCATGAGAACTCGATTAAAATGCCACCCACAAGCTTGCAGAAAGGGGGTAAAAACAACAACAAAACAAAACAAAATGAAAAAATCTACTTTTAATCAGTGGTAGTACACTTACTGCATTGCAGCATTCTCACAAGCTCCCCAGCCTTCTGCAGTAAGAGGCAGCAGAGACACCCAGAGAGATATATTCTGCTGAATATTTTATTCAGGAAAAAATTTAGCTGACTGTTTGGTTGTTGTCCGGTACTTTTATACAATACTGCATTCAAGGAAGATAAAGTACACATACATGCTCTGCACCAAGATACAAGGTTTGATTTGAAATCTAGACAATTACATGTATGTTAAATGTGAGGGCAACTCTGACAGCCACCCAGGACAAGAAGGTTTTTTGTTGATATCTGAGATAAATCAAAGCTACGAAACCCTCTGCTTTCCCTTCATCCTACCAATTCGTTAGCTTTATACATTTATGCTGTTTTTTATGAATATTTACTTCTAGAAACTCAGGCAATAGCACTGTATCTTCTAGTCTTCTTGCTTGTTTCTTTTTTTCTTTTTAATTTACAGCCTTATGTTTGGATTAATGGACGTGGACACTGCATTCCTGCAGCCTGACTAGGAGCCAGAGTTTGCACCCTAAGCCTTCAGCCACGACAAATCAGGTAATTACACTGTGGCTGAAACAAAAACCAGCAACAAACCACACCAAGCAGCTTGGTCAGCAGTGGATGTGTGAAATGCCACAGCTGATGCAGCCTGTAGGAACAGCCTGCAGGCAGTGGTGGGCAAGGAAGAGGAAAGAGTTTCCCACCTCTGATCAGAACAGGCAGTGTTCTCACTAGGTGCTCACTCAAAAGGAGTCACAGAGCTCTCTCTTTAAAGACATATCTACTTCTTCACAGGAGGGAAATTATTGCTATCGTAATTAAGAGACCACCTAAACTGTATTTCATTGAAGGTGAGAACAGAATTAATTTCCCCATGAAAGATCAATCACCCTCTCCATAACATCATCCATGTTGAAGCACTAGGCATCCTTTAGGCTTCAAAAGCAGCATCTCCATGAGGAAAAATCTATCAGCCAGAGAGAGAGAGATGGCATGAACATGAACTATGCCAGAAACCCTAGATACCACCTTCTCGAAACGAAAATGTAAACTCAGTTGAAGCAAGGGGGATAAAATAGACCTTTGAGATAGCTTCAGTGGAATAAGCAGGTCTCCCAGTCCTTCACTTGCATCTTTACACAACATTGATAGCTGCTCTCTCCATTTTGAATGTTATGTGTAATGTGTGCCTTTGCAGCTGTAGTTTCACCTGCCATGAGTTAAGCATCACAGATGATAGAGGGTTCCAGCAGAGGAGGGAACAAACCCATGCACCAGCAGCAGGGATACCCTGTCTGAATCATACAGGCTCCATGGGAGGATTGCACCAGCTAGGCTGGGGGAGGCACAAACATCTTCCAGTGACACCAGAGGCTCTCAGCCATGCAAAAAGATACAAGTGTATTTGCTTGAACTTAGAACATCAGATGTGGAGAGTGTCCTAACCCCCACCAGACAAGCTCCTAAAAGAGACTTTTTAGATCATTGTCAGTCATATTTTAGGGAAGAATTCTAAGGAGCATCTATCACAGGTAATTTCATTGAGGTCAAGAAAACTACCTTGACTTACCCCACCTCCAAATTTGTACCCACTGACTGACTGGAGCTTCCATGTCAGCCCCTTCCTGCTCCTGCCCATATACAGAACTGACTCCCACCAACTTCCATGGGTTGTACACCACACAGGCAAAACATGAGCAAAACTTGACCCTGTATACTCAGAAAACCATGGGCATCTGATACAGGAGGGGAGACGTGGTGCAAAGAGATATGAGAAGAGGGCTGAGCTGATGACAAACAATCAGACTGACATTAGCCATGGCTGATTTCTACGCAGCCCACTTTCACACTGATGACCCACAACACAGGGTCTCTGCCAGTTCAGGCCAGCAGGACCAGCTCAGACAGCCCCTTGGCTCAATGGCATCATTTTCTATTGCTTTTCCTCCTCTCCTTCTCTCTTTCTGCTAATTGCAGTGACTCTGGGATCATGCCCCCATAGAGCTGCGAATAGGAGAAGAATAATGCTTATGATCATCCAAACCTCCCACTGACAAAAGAACTCTGTGTTTAAGAAGAAGCTTGACTTATCCTTCATAGGCATGGATTTACCAGGAGATTAGTAACATTAGGAATTTTAAATGAAGAGATTTCCCTCTTATTATCTATAGGCTGCTAAGACCATGATTGTTTCATATCTTCTATGGATTATTGTTAATTTATTTTTTTCTGGTAATTTGTCTTCTTCCATTAGGCATTACCTGTATAGAATTTGCTAAAGTTGATCAAGGGATGAAGAATTTCACACACCAATGGAAGTGCCTTCAAGATTATTTCACTCAAAAAGTCTCCTTCCTCATACAACTGTGGTGTAATATACATATTCCTACAATCACAAGGATTTTTAGAAAGGCAGAGCAGTTTTGTGGCTAAGGCACTGAGATTCAAGATTATAATTAGTCCAGGACTCTGCTGCTCACCTGGCACTATTACCCTGAACATATGAATAAAAAAGCCCATGCCTCAGTTCTCCCATTGGTAAAACACATAGTACAATATTCACACGGTGTGTAACTTGCCTGTTTATGCTGCAAACCCTTCAGGGCAAGGGCTCTCTCTTCCACATGTGCAAGGATGCTCTGGCTCCCAACCAAAGCCTTTGGATCCAGGTTTCAGAAAGTTTTGCTCAAGGAAGGACATTTATCAGACAGAGCATCTGTCTGAAGGCAGCACAACAAACTTGAAGCCACAAAAAGCAGACTCGAAAGGAAGGACTGCAACACTGGCCACTGACACCAGAGCACACGGGGGAAACAGAGGGATCTGGGGCACTGTGTGCCTGCGTGACAGCTCTGGGGACAGAAGCTGCCAAACAGCTCCAGTCCCTGGGTGCCTCAAAGCTCAGCTCAGGCCCCTGGTGCTGCTGAAAGAGAATTTGATCCCTTAAAACTCTCCATCATCAGCCATGACTGAAAGAATAGCCACAGTTTTAAAATTTGATTGTGAAGTAGGTTGCAGCCTACAAATTAAGGAGTCCCCTGATGTCTGTATTATCATGAAAACAAACAAAAATGTAGATTCCTATTTCAACTCCATAGGACTGCTGGCCTGACCAACTGGCTTGTCTCTAAATGACTTCTTTCGCAGATACTCCACAGCACTTCCCACATCTTTCCTCCAGGAATCTATATAAAGCTTGCTGCATTTCTTCTTCTGATGGATGCTCATTTCTAAAAATACTTGTACAAAGAACTGTCTTTGGTAGGAATTAAAAATGTGACACAATATAGTGCCAGAATTCATTTAAGAAAACACGAAGCACAAGGTATGCATCAAGTCCCTGACACCAATCTGCCTCCACAGATACAAAATAGGTCCTTCAGATTTCTCCCTGATGTCAAACCAGTATTGTAAACTGCCTGGTTGGTTCTGCTGGTCACACAAATTCCTTAATTCTCTTACACCACTCGTGCTCCTGTTTCCTGTCTCTGCCTGTCTGCTGTGTCTATCCACACTCATAATTGTCAATCACACTGGCCAATTTCTACCATGTTTGACAGAAGATTCTAAGCTCCTACCTACCACCATAGGAAATCCACAGATGGATAAAAAAGAGGATAAATGCCTCTACAAGGGAAAAAAAAACCAGGAGGAGAGCTCAGCCTGTATTTCTCCTGTCTGGCAGTGTCCTGGTGCTCTGCTGAGTAGATGTGGAGCTCACATGCAGCCACAGCACATACTCTTTCTGGCCAAACCAACTGTCTAAGCACAGACAGGTTAAGGATGAAACAGGTGCTGGCTAACCTACAGAGAGAGAGAAGTCACTGCACAGAGGACACAGAAAGTTGCTAAGAAAATGCAAAGAAAAGCCAAGAAATCCCAAAAGTCCAAGGAGTAAATGGAGATAATTCAGTGAAGAACGAGGAAAAACAACACAGGTAAAGCAAAGTGGATATGAAAGGAATGATCAGATGCTGGGAATCTGAAAGATCACAGTAGAGTGTGGGAATCTTCCACAGGGAACCAAGAAGATGAGAAAACTAGCAGTACATGGTACCACAGGAAGGGAATACAGGGGCTGCTGGAGAGGTAGGGTAGAGATTGTTTGTAGAGTAGTGATAAACATCACAAGCTCTAAGCAGAGAGCCAACACTGGATGCCACCCCACACTGACAAATAATACCTACCCATTATTTTTATTTAAAAAACAGTTCAATTGGCAACACCATTTCCAGCACTGAGCTGAACCCAAAACTAAGAGAGTCCAGACTTCAGGCATTTCAAAGTACATTTACTCCAGGTCTAGATACATTTTAGACTGCAAGAGAAGGCACTTTTTTCATTACTTTACCAAATCTTCCTCACTCAGGCCAAGAAGAAATAGGTTTTCTCATCTTTATTTAATGGTTTTACTGACAACTGGAAGCCAGTTACCTGAATATTCAGAACCTAGGGGGAAAAAGGGGCAGCAGGGTGGTCCAATTCCGTTCTATGGCCAACATTTACATTAGTTTTAAATGGAGCTGAGCTATTTTGTCCATTTCTGTTACTTGCCACAGTGAACAATATGCAGAAATAGAGCTGCAATACTAACTAGACTGTTGCTGTATCAGGGAAAACAGCATTCCTAATGGAAAACATACTCAGAATAGAGACAAACAAGAGGTGAAACTGACCTCCTGTATTTTACAACTCACTATACACTGGATTTTAAATTTAAACACCTCCCAAGCAACATAGGATTTGATCCCTTGTAGGCTGCATATCCTATGAGGTTACAATTTCCCAGCATGAACTGTGGAGTCTCTAAGGTCCTAATTACACTGGCAAATACTGTCCCACCAGTGTGTCCTTTCTGGCTGCTTACAGCTCCATGCCTCAGTGGAGATTTGACTGTAAACTCCTTGGGGTCTGGAACAGCTCTGCTGTTTGAGCACACAGCATCTAACACAACAGTGATCTAATCCAGACTTGGACACCTAGTCACTAATATTATGATAGCTACAGCAATGAATCATGTAGCATTAAGAAGAATCACAGCAAAAGCTGTTGTACACAGTATCTAGTTCCCAGGCATGCCACCATTATTAACCTTAGACTCAAAATTCTGTTGTGTCTAATTCTGTTTTCAGCACAGAGTGGATGTTCTTATGATTTTTAGCAGCCAAACTGATGCAAGAGTAACTGTATAAAAAAGCAAAACATTTTTTCTTGCCCCAAAGAAGTTACAACTGAAAATAAGAATACCAGGGAGCTGTTATTAGGAGTATGATGCAGGAAACTCATAGAGACGCAGGTAAGTGAAACATTAGGAATTAGTCATTGAAGCAGGACTACTGATCAAAGTGCCTTGCAATTTACCCCAGATTTCCCACACAGACATGGCAAAAGGCAGAACAACCAGCAATCTTAACAGTAATGTCCTGAAGTCTTCTGATGTAAAATTCAAGGATGATTTGGAAAACAACAAAGAGACAAGCCATGTGAGGATCTCACTTCTCACATCAAGACCTCACTTGAACATTAATTGCATGGTGTATTATACCCTCCTCCCTGTATAATTATTCCAGCTGTCCAAAATGTCATGGCTAGAGACTGGACTGAATTATAACTTCCTGCTTCAGAAGGGCCCAAAGTCTCAGAGGGATTAACAGTAAGAGAAAAAAAATTACATCTTAAGGATGACAACTACAGTAGTTTTTGGTCATGATTATGAAAGGTTTTATCAACTATGCTGGAAAGAACATTAGTATTCAAACATCTGTTCTTCTCACAAGTGTCGCTCCTCAATACAAACGAATCTGTGCCTCAAACTTCTCTCAAGGAGAATGCTCACAGCACTTCCATTATTCCCACTATCTTTTTCAAAAGCATATTTGCTATCACAACTGCTTAACTACACTTAAAGAAGGCTTAACTCTAAGTGTCAGGTTCCCTAACACTGAACTTACAGGCAGTATTGCTTAGGAGCTTGTGACTTGCATTACAAAGCTATTTACAGGTATTAAGTGTGAAGGGGATCATTTTCCCCCCAGCTGCTTTGCAGGCAGCACTGACTTCCAGCTCCCCCCTCAGTGAGAGACACAAGCACATCCCTGGGTGCTGCATCTTGGCCTGACACCAGCCAGAACCAGATGCTCCACAGGAAAGTGCAAGAGAACATGGCAGGAGGACTAAGGTGTTCTTAGACAGCAGCAGGGTTTGCTGTGAAGATGAACAAGGGACATGTGAGACCACTGGAGGAGACAGGTGATACAAGGGCTTTGTGAGCAGGCTCCAGAGCAGTCACACCTGCAAAAAAAGGGCTGATGTGCACCACTCAGCAAGGACTTTTGAAAACTGAAACTCTAATTTTACATGTGTGAGCAATTTCTTTTTCATATAGCTGTAAAGCTATAATCTTTAGCAAGATGATTAATTTTCAAAAGGATGTTCACAGCAAAAATTCAACCACCTTTAGAAGAGATGAGCTTCTATCCCATGGTGTTTTCTTTCCCTCCATGTCATCCAGGGGACAAAATTCACAATTGTGAAAATTCAGCATTAGCACACTGAACTGGTTCCTGAGCTACAGGAGGGATTATGTTGACTTGACTGCTGGAGATGCAGAAACAACTGCAGGAAGGGTTCACAAAACCAAAATGCAGCTCAGCAGCTCACTGTCCCTTCCTTAATTTTGCCCCTCTATAAAGTCACTTGAGTACTGCACAGAAATGGAAAAGTTCTGTGTTGGTGTTGGCTGCTGATCCTGACAAGGGAATCAAGCAGAAGCTGCAACACACAGGACACCTGTTTCCCTTCCTTACCTTGAAATTAAACTCTGTGACTCACCACAACAGAGGGGAAAGGAAGGATGATATTTCCTTCTTCCTCTCCCATCCTGGTCTCTCTGGCCCACCTCTTGCATCCAAAGAGTTGGGAAGAGGTTTATTGAAAAGCTGCAGCAAGTCAGGTAACCTGTCTGTCAGTTTCTGCCTGAATTGCTTTGCTTCTTGGCTGTAAACAGCTTTTAAGCATCTACTAGTGACTCAGTCTGCTACACAGCAGTATTACTAACACCACCACCGCCATCATCATGATTTGACAGTAACAGAGGACATTCTGTGTCCTTCCCACTGCTTAATGATCACATCCCAATCCTTTCAAAATGCAGCAAATTCTACCTTTGCTAGTTCACAGATACAAGTAACAGAATATTCAAAACAGGTTGTGTTCAAAACAGGTGTTTGCAAATGAATGGATGTGCAGATAATGGCTATTAAGACAATCAGACGAAAGGAGGGAAGAGAAGTTGATTACAAAACTGATGACAGTCCTCCTTTCAAAGGAGGAAAGAGGTGGATTGATGCTATGTGATAAACACAAAGGAGGAAATCCCAAAGGCTAGTTTGGCACAAGGACCTTTTCTAAGTTTGACCTGGAAGCTAAAAGTTCCTTGCAAGTGAGATTGCAGAACCACCTACTGGTTGGTAGGAGACTATTTTTAAGACGAAGGCTGATGAAGGAGGAATGGATGCCACACTGACTGTGACAGTAAGAGAGCCAAGAGCCTCCTTCAGCCCCGTGTCAGAACCACCCAGGTGGGGCTGCCTCATTGCAGCCCTCCCAGTGCCAAGCTGGAGACACTCAAGCCAAATGCATGGGAAAAGAGAAAACAACACCAATAATGCCACTAAGCTCCACCTTGCACTCTGCCCACTTGCCAACTTTCCCTAGTGCTACAACAATCACTGCAAAAAAAAGCCAACCCAAAGTAAGCAAAATAAAAAAACAAGAACATATCTAGAATTTTTACTCTTCAGAAATCAAGCCATTTCTTCCTCAGCTACTACAAGAAACCCTTCTAGTGAGTATCAATTCATATCCCTTTTCTAAAAACTGCTCTAATCATTCCTCACTGACATTTTTGTGTATAATATTAACATTCAATCACTGATGAAGGAAATTTCTAACCCTAAATTACAAGCTATGGTGTACGTATGCTCTGTACAAAATTCATCTAAGATGAGCCTGTATCCAAAGAGATTCCAGCCTAATTGAACAAAGTATCAATACACAAATGCTCTCCCTGAGTGCACTGCATGCTCAGCTTGACCTCCTGCTGCCCTCAAGGCTCTGCTCCAGATGGCTGCTGCCAAACTCCATCCCCATCTTCGTGCCTCCCCTTCTGAGCATTAGTAGGTTCACAGCAGAAAAAGAAACTCAAACAATGCTTACACTCAAAAGGTTACTCAAAATTACCTGCAATCTCAGTGTGACAGAGCCTTACAAGGGTGTTAAATGTTCCCCCTTCCTACTTAGAAACAGCCCCAGATGCGTCAATGGTCTTGGCACCTCCATGTTTTGGGGTCCCTTCAGAGAGACAGCTCACACACCAAGAAAAGCTGGTGTCAGAAGGAGATGCTGAGTTTGTTCACAATGCACAGGGAACTGCAGGGTGCAGTGACCAGCACGAAGAGTCACTGAAGCAGCCTCAGAAGCAAAACCACAGCATCAGAGAATGCCGCAACTCTTCCAAAGCTGAGTCCTCAGCTCCAAATGCTAAAAACAGGCTGTACCGACATCCCAGCTCAGAGAGCTTTATCACCCATTCCTGATGCCCTCTGTGCCACCTTCCTGGTTCTGTTGTTCTGTTATTCCTCCTCCCCATCCAGCAGCCCAGCCTTGGGCAAACACATCTCCTTTTGCTGAGCCCCCACTTCCTTTGTCACAGCTTTCCCTGTCACACTTGTGATACAATATTTCCACTGCAAATTCTCACTGTTACTTTTGGTCACACAGAGACAAAGGACACAGGAGAGACAGCAATGCTCACAGGATCTTACACCTGTATTTTATCTCCTAATCACTGATGCAGCAACCTTGTGAAGAAAATGGTATTTCTGATATATGACTGTTTCTCTTTTCATTTCAGACTTGCCACCTTCTTAAAGTGTCTGTGGCCTCTGAGCAGCATCAAGAGGCTATGAGCACTCCATGGATGTACTCTTTATTCCAAGAGCAATAATTTAGGTCTGTCAGTTAAGGGTGGGATCTGCAGAGACAATTTAAGCTGTGCACAGCAGAAAAACTGAGAACTTACTTTATCACTAGTGGAACATTATCAACAGTGAAATGGCAACTGCAATAAAAACTGCCTGTTACTTTAAGTATTACAGGCTAATTTAATCCTTCATTTAGTACTTGCACTGCTGCAAGGGTATTCTGAGGCCATGGGAAAACTCCTGAAGCATGCAGGGTCACTGCTTACGGTGCCCCTCCTGCCTGGCAGAGGCTGGCAGGAGCCTGCAGGGTGCTGGACGTGCTGGCGGCCTCCAGGAGCAAAGAGGAGCCTGACGGGAGCAAATGCCAGGGCTGGGGTGGCTCCTGCCCTCCCACAGTTTGAGGCCCAGAAGGCAAATGGCTCCTTCCAAAACTGCTGGGGTGACTGTGCTGTGCTTTCCAGGAGGAGGAGTAGCAAACAACAAGAAGCACCTTAACCCTCAGGCACATCCTATGTCTCAGAGACAGGAGAGGCTGGCACACACACACACTTTATGTGCCCCCACAGCCCATGTCAGCCCTGTGCTGCCATGGCTTGTGAGAGAGAGAAGTTCACATATGGAAAATCAATTTATCTGCTTTTTACAGCCTACAAATGCAGAGGGCCAAATTTGATTCTCTATTTCAATTTCCTTCAAATGCATAAATCCAGGAGAGACTGCATGCAGAAGTAAGTTAGGGGCTGGTTGGGAAATTGATAGATTGACAGAGGCTTATAATAGCTCAAGCCAAAAACCAGCCTTGTACCCAATACATACACACACAAGAGCACATGTGCATGTCCACACAAATCCTACACCATACACCATTACCTTTTTTCATCCTGTAGTATCAGCTTGCCTTCCTTTAAACCTGTGCTTGATTCTTCAATTTTTTCATATTTAAGTATCCTGGCAGCCTCAGAAGCATGGCACTGACTACTCAAGGAGAATACAGGAGATTGATTTTGCTCACTGTTCAAGTATGATCTCACAGATCCAGCACTGCCATAATCCAGCACCTTGCTTTTTATTAGTGACAAGGCAAAGTAGGTACTTTTACCACCTGAATAAAACTTTCATGCTCATGTGCTTGTGCTACTCTTCAAAGGATGCAGAGTCTGAACCTCCTCTGGCTTGTTGGGCTGAGAGTTACACGAGCTTCTACAGGCATCTGTGCTCACTGAAACCTTCATTTTGTGAGACAATTTTGCTTGTGTTGCAAGGCCAGAGCAAACACACCATTTCTCCCCAAAATAATGGCAGTATTTCCCCCTATCCTGCCCAAATGAAGTTACACCAGCAGAAGCTCCAGCACTTTGCCACCCTGCTCACATTGCATTTCTTCCTTATGCTTCAGATGTAATTTTTCAATCAAACTCTGTTCTCATTTGCTGGAGTTCAGTATTTTGTCTTCAGCATTTTAAATTCATGTTTGTGAAAACAGCAACTATGTCCACTTGAAAATCAAATTGAAATGAATACATGTGCATATAGAAATACTGACAAAACAAGTATCTGCTCATCTACATGACACAGGTTTTCTCTAATGCTTGTTTTTATTCTTCTGGAACAGGAGTCTCCTGAATGTTTTCTCTTTTCAAAAAAAAAAAAGTGAATTTCTTTGATCCAACCCAATAATTTTTGATTCTGGAGATCTGGATCATTGTGCTGGTGATTACTCTGCCAAATCACTCATCTCTTCTGTGGTACAACTCAATGCAGCAGCAGGATTGACAAATCAGAGCAGAGTGCAGGAGCACTGTCACCTCTCTCAGATGCTCAGCCTTTGTATCATCACTATCTTAGGCCCTTTCCACCCAGGCTGTAAGCAGTTCTTGCTAAGCCAAAAGTGAGACAGCAGCTTTGACAATGAATACTGTGGCTCCCATCAGATGCAGGAGGCTTTTGGAAAAAATCTTCTTAAAATACTCCTATTTTTAAAAAGTAGGAGTATTGCAAAGACAGGAAGTAGCCCCAGAAAAATTAAGTGTTCCAGGAACTAGAGAAGCTTTCTCAAGCCTTCTTATTTTGTTGAAGCAGCCTGCTTGTTAAACTGTGCCAACAAGTTAAAAGGTCATACCTGGGTAAGCAGATGATGGGATGCTGAGTCTGACTGTTAAACAAGGGAAACCCTCTGTTCCTACAAAGAAACAGAAAAATATGCTCACTAGTATCTATGCAGCAAATTTAGCATGAACTCAACATTGTAAGGGACTATAATATGTCCTTACATCTTATGTGTACATTTCTGTCTGAGCCTTTTTCTCCCAGCTTTATTTCCCAAGACTCATTAATTCAGGTTCCCTGTTATGTCCAGCCTGCTTTGGGACCACCAAGGAGCGCTTACTCGCTAGGCCAGCACTAAAAAAAGCTGGCACTGACTCCAAAAACCTGTCCATCAGGGAAGGGAAATGGAGCACAGCACAATTCCAGCCAGACTCCCTCCAGACTGGGAGAACTGTCAGAACTGCTCTATGCAGAGACGCTGCTGCAGGGCAATCCCAAGCAGGAATGAGGAAAGTGGAGGAAAATGGTTCCTGAGATGCACAGAAAGCAATGGAAGAAGAGCAAGAGTCCCTCACTGAGTTCCCAGTAGGACACTTCAAAACAGCTGAAGATACCAAGGCAGGGAACTACTACAATTTCTTCTTTAAACTGGTTTTCTTGCCAAAGTTGTAGCAGAGGGTCTTAAGTTTAGCTGGGATAAGTAACAAAGGTTCCCACAGATGTTAGTGCCCTTTTTGTGACCCTCTTTAATCGGAGAGACATGCCTGGGCAGTAAATGTCATTAGCTTGCTGAAACAGCCTCTACATGCCCCACCATCCATCCTCTCTCCTTTCTCTAAGTCTTTGACCAGAGGACACTGGGGAAAACATTCCAGGTGCAAGCAGCAGACAGAAACCCAAGTGTCTCCCATCAGGGTGAAAGGGGTCTCCTCACCACATGTCCTTGAGTATCCCCAAGCATTATGAAGCCAGCTAGTACTATCACCTACATTTAAGGCTGCAGCTTCTCATGGCCAAGACACTTGTAAATTTTTTTACTTTAGTTGTTCAGAAATTAATTCCCTATATAGGGTATCTGACTCAAGTTAATGCTTTTGTTTGAGAGTTCACTGTTTTAAAGCTTCAGCAAGAATAGGGCAGGCATTGCCAGGAGCTAGAGTAGTAAGAAACATATAATTAAACCAAATTAAAAAGAAGGATAGAAGGTAATGATACCAAGTAAGATGTAAGTGTGAAATCAGAGAATCACAATGAATACTCACAAAGGCAACTAACCTTAAGCTAGAGAGCAGTTCAGGTTCTTTTTATTTCCTGGACTGTCATCCTTTGTCATTGAATTGGTTACCTTCCCTGTACCACCTCACTGGCATGGGGTTGTGCTAACTACAGCTTTCCATCAGTTTGCCCAGTTAGCATCCAACAAGAACAGAAAGATTTTGCTGCCCCGAAGGGGGAAGGTTTCAAATGGTTCTGACAGCAAATAAATGAAAAATTTGCAATGGAATAAATTCCACCTTACTGCAGAGGCTGTCAGCGGAGTGCACCATTCATTTATGAGCAATAATTAGTTACAGAAAATGAGCTATGTGGAAGCTACATGGAGCTCCAGCCAGCATCAACTCCACCAACCCACAGGACAAAGATGAATGTTAAAATAAGCTAATTAAATTTTCCCTGGCTCAGCAGAAAGATCAATGCTCTTGACAGCTGAGGATTGAGGACTGAGCATCCCAACAGCCCTCTGATGTGCCACCACTGCCACATAAGGCCACATAGCCAGAACCAGAGGAGGTGGAACACCCCTCTGGGGAGGGGCAAGGAGACAGAGGCACTCAACAGGGACATTAACAGAAGGATGGAGACACCTGCTACTTGTATGCCAGATGGTCAGATGGCATTTTTACCAAAAACAAACTTGGCTTTGCCCTTTCATTATCTATTCTACCACCATTAAGTATGTATCCCAGTAGCCTGCTGAAAATCCACTGCAATAAATGTGATTTTAGCCACCAGCAGAATACCAAAAATACCAGACAATCAAAATACAGATGCCAGAAGTGGGCAGCATTTTTGCTGCCCCACGAATTTGCTGGGTTCAGGCTGTTATCACCATTTCCACCTCTTGCTGAGGAAGAGGGAAGGGAAGAAAATGAGATGATTCAAAGGTTCTTCTGCTGGAGAAAGGTTCTTCTGCTGAAGAGACACCCACACAGAGATGCCCACAATTCCACATTCAGGGCATTTAAACAAAAAGCAAGAAGTTAACATTTAAGTGCCTGGTCAGAATGTGGCACCACATATATCAATGGGGTTTTTCACTTCCTGTAAGCATCTTCTAATAATCACAGTGCAGAATGTATTAGGAAGGGTTTCTTTCTGTTTGTATTTCTCCCAAACCCTGTTGCTTGAGATAAAAATCCAGAAGAACTTGTCCCAATAAGGAATTATTTGAAACTGGCAGTGTCTTTAGAAAAGCTCTGTGCTCTGATGAAGGGACATGCTGGTTTATTGATGCCCTAGAGCCAGGACAGCAGGGGATGGCACTTTGGCTGCTCCAAGTGACACTTTCCACAAGGGACAGGGCACAAAACAGATGAGCTGGTTTTTTCACTCCTAATGAGAAGCTGTGATTAATATCATCCATCTTGGATATGGAAACCTATATCAGGACATACAGGCTTATCACAATGAAGAAAACTTGAAGTCTTATCCACAAATACAGCCTGGTAAGTGCATTCAACACATTTTCTTCCACTGAAGTACATCAGACAGATTCTCTGTTGATGCAGACTAACAAAGGGCTGACAGCTCCAGGCTGGATGCACTGTGACCTAGCATCAAACAGTCCAGGAAACCTGCTCATTCTGGCTCTGCCATTTGTCTGTGGATCAAGCATGCTACTTCCTCTGCTGTGTCCAGTAGGGATTACCTTTTCTTCTTTTTGGTAAACACTTTTGACTTCTATAAAAACTGATAGGAAAAATCCAGTGTGCATATACATACACGTGCACAACAGAGGACTCAGGTTCTATTTCATGCACAAGGTATTTGTAACTACTCTTAATTATTAAAGTTACTCCTACTTCTCATCATGTCCTACTTCTCTTAAAACCAAAAGGATTGATAAATTCATACATTGTACTAATTTTAAAAACTATATCTCTTTTCAGGAGCTGCTTTCCTTTCTCATTTGAGGGTTTGTGTGTGTTCAAATACTTCTGTATGTCCTACCCAACAACACAGCTGTTCTGCAGAGTCACCTGCAATGAAAATTTTAAGAACTAAGTACATTCTTTTCCTAAGCTGTTCTACTTGTTCTCCTGAGAAAGGAGCTGTGCTGTTATCCTGAAGGGTCAGCCCATCCACCTGAGGCCCTGACTCTGCCTTGCAGAGATATCTAGACAGTTATCTATTAGCTTCAGCAATCTGCCTGCAGAAATGCACATTTAAGGTTATTAACTCTTCAGTCTGGGAGCTTGCCTTTTGCTATATATACCTCAAGAGCAACATACATGCTATGATAAAAGCCTAAATTACCACTAAGTACTTTTCAGCATTTATGCTTTGACCAACAATGCTGCAAATGGATCCAATCTAGTAGCACCAAACCCTTCCCCACAGCTTCTTCCTATTACACTCCACACTCTCCTCCTTCCTCCTACTTTCCACGTACCCTGTGCTTTCCCCTTGGCAGCAGAGGCTTAAAATAAAAGACATTCTTCAAACAGATGCAAAAAAACATGTTCTGGTTATCTGCAGGGCAGAATTCACTACACATTTATTATTATTCAGTTTCCAAAGTGCTAGGAAATGAAGGTCAAATATATCTGAACTTCAGCTAGGGTTGATGCAGAGAGCAAATGTCTTTAAACCACTTCAGCTAAAGGAGGCAAAGCAGAGGCCAGGTTGTGCTGCTGTAAATCATTGACCATCAGCAGAAGCCAGCAGCTTACCATGGCTGTAGATGTGGCCTGAAATTCAGGAAGGACTGTAGTGGATGTTGCCTCAACTTGAGAATCAAGACTCCAGAGCCACACTGACTTATGAAAAACCTGTACTGAGGTTTTCACCACCAGGCTGAGTTGGCTTTGGGCAGCACATAACTCAGTACTTCCCTCACCCCTGGAACATGTTGCTTCTGAAAGCCAGTTTAGCATGTTCCCTTTTGACCAAGCTGATTTATAAAAGCTTTAAATGATTCAAGAACAAGCAATGCTGACAGTACCATCACAAATTTATTTATTCCAAAAACTACTGCACTGCATCTGCGTTAAAATGGATTACTCCCAACACTTAATTCCCATTGCTTGTCTGGTGACTCATTTTCACTAAAACATCCACACTAAATCTTTCAATAGTTAAAAGAAAATTTTCAAACCCTGCAAACTGAGAAAGGTCTTTCCATGGGGAAAAACATACTGCCAGTCTAAGCAGCTCACAGTCATGAGGGTAGAGGAGACAAAGCCTGGCTTGGTTATGACTCTGAGGAGAAGAGACAGGGAAGATGAAAAGCTGTCTCAGCATCCAAGAATCTTGGCTAAGTGGAGCCTGAAATACACAGCAGACAGGAGACACTGTTCAATCATTTATAGAAATCAAGGTTAGCAGTGTCAGCACATTTGGCCTGAGAGGAAACAGTTTCCTGATCCTCCTGACGCAGAAGTAACTTGGCTGCATTAGTGGCTGCCACTAAGTAAGGATTAAAGAATGGAAACAGAGAAGGACAAGGATAGCAAAGGATAAAATGAGCATGCCAGTATTTTCACAGCTTGTATTCAGCAGCCCAGCTAGAACCCCAAGGGTTTTT
Source organism: Hypocryptadius cinnamomeus (assembly GCA_013400635.1). Classification (NCBI taxonomy): domain Eukaryota; kingdom Metazoa; phylum Chordata; class Aves; order Passeriformes; family Zosteropidae; genus Hypocryptadius; species Hypocryptadius cinnamomeus. Next base: position 4,001 of record VYZP01014359.1, on the reverse strand, counting down.
TTCAGAAATCTCAGAAACAACTGCTACATTTGATGGAAATATATGGTATCTGGGTTTACAAATGGTGTTTCTAATAGTTTATCTGATTTTGTAACTAGCAGGGAAGGAAATCGTTCTGATGACAATTACCAGTGAGGCATTTTGCTGTGTTTACTGGCACAGAGCTGTCATTAACACTCCACTTCTCTTAACCACAGCTTACTTCCCCTGTAGTTATTGAAGATAGGTCTGGGGGCTGTTTTCCTGGTCTTGTCAAGTTGAATTTTAATATATACTGCTTGAAAGATGTACCACCTGCTATTTTATAACTGTAATTTCTTGTATAATGAGTTCCTATAAATCCTTATGATAGCTTAAGAGACTTGCAAGATGGATTGCTGGCCTATTTTTTTTCTCAGTTTGTCAGCAAAGCAGAGAGAGTCCCTGAGTTCCTCTTGTCACCCACCTTGGCCACAGATCAGCCATCTCCCACCACTGAAGGATCTTATCTCCAGAAGAAAGGCTGTCATAAAGCTCTCACTGCCAATGAAGATGCTGGATAGCAATGAACTACAGTCTTTGCACTTACTTGAGGAGGCCCCAGCTATTTCAGACACCCATGAAATGGTTGTATGGGCACAAGCTGTATCTTCACATGCTGGAGAGGAAAAGCTCACTAGAGATTCTGGACAGGGACTCTCTAATAGTCATTTAGTGAAACAGAAACCACCAACCCTACAAGATGGTATCCAAGAGAAACTATTTATTTAAGACCCAGGACTGAGAAATCTTCCACCTGTTAGGGACACGCCACCCTCACCTCAATATCACACACACAGAAGATATGTTTGATATGTTTTCATACTTTGGTCCAGCACCACAAAAAGGAGCTCCCATTGGAAGCTGAAGACTTTTAAATTTGAGAATTTACTTTGCATTTCCCCTACCTCTTAGAGCCAAGACAATAAAAAACACTACTAAGAAGTTTGAAGGAGTTATTACAATTTCTTTTCTTTTTTTTTTTAGTCAACATAAAAAAAAAACCCTACTTCAGAATACAGGTATTGTACTACATGCATCTTATTAAACTCTGCTTTTAACCTGTCTTTGGACTAACAGCACTTTCTAAAAAACCCCTAGCCCTGAGTTAGCCCATGGATGCAAATCCATGAGTGTATATTGAAATCAGGCTGTTCCCAGGCAGAGCTCATGCAACAAACAAAGCCAGGATGCGCCAAGATTGCAAAGGGCTTTCACTCATGAGTGACAGACACAATCAACAGAGAAAATCAGCCACAGCCTTTCATCTCCTTACAACCACCTTGACAGCCAAGCTGTTGCAAACCAGCAAGTACAAGAGTCTTTCCCTCAGTCATCACAGTAATTCAGAGGGAGGAAAAAGGCAGGGAGGAGAGGACAGAAGAAGAGGACTCGAGGAGCTGGGATGAAGTGTCAGGACAAAGCGTCACAATGACGCTTTTTGTCTGGCCAGACGCTTTTTGTCTGGCCACTGACAGCTGGCCAGAACCACTTCAGCTTTGCTAAGAATGGGTTTAAGGATGCTGCACAACTGGACAAGCCTGGCACGAGCACACACTACAGACTGGCCTCGGGTCTATGCTGCCCCACTCCAGGGGCACATTCAACTCAGCAGCCCTCAGTGAGGGCGTTTTCTCAGCTGCTGCTGTTGAGCCCCTCCTCCTGGAGCTCTAGGACACTCACCACAGAAGGAAAGCAGCAAATGCTGCTCCGTGCTAAGCTCGTTGTTGCTTTGGCTTCCAGGCTCTCTTGTCCAAAATTAAAGGTGTGTTTCCTTTCCCTAGAGCATCCAGGACTGTAACACAGCTACAGCCCATGCATGGGGTGGAGGTGAACAGGCAAGGCAGATGAAACAACCATTTTCCAAAGGACAGCACAGGAGCTTTTTGCCTTACTGACAGGGCTGGGGCAAGTCTTATGCCAGTGAGAAATAGAGGACATGAGCATATGAGACAGGGTTAGAAAGCAAGAACTGCTGCACTGGTATGGGTCCATCCTCTTGTTTGAGTACTCTTTTTTGACACACCAGTTCTGTTTATCCTGAAGATTTTCCTGTCCTGGCAGATAGAAAATTTCCTCAATACATCCTATAACCCAAGAGTCAACTTGGAATATCAGAGATGTGATGAAAATACAAAATAAGACACAATAAAATATATCACTTTTTTGCCTGGGGATGAGTTTATTTTTTCTTATCATCCGTGTGATATTATACAATTTAAGGGTGTCAAGAAAACTTCAGATGATTCTCTTGAAAAAGTAAAAATCCCCTTTGACAGGATTGTAGACTGAGAGACTTTCTGTGAGTAACAAAGCAGGTTACTGTCTGAGACAGGACCAAAACCAAGGTCTCCCGGCTCCTGCACCTAATGATAAGGTTGAACACATACTCCCAGCATAGCCAGGATGTAACAATTGTGTGTAGCTCTATAATCCTGTAGTAACCAAGTGCAGCATTCTCCCAGTGTGCCAGTGAAAATGATGGCAGGAGACCAGCAAAGGTTCAGGATGCACAGCTGCTCTGGGACTGCAAGGGGAAGCCATGTCAGCCTATGGCTAATACATGGGTTTCTGTAATCAGCTAGCTCTGTTATCTCTAATTCCAAGTGCATTGAAGTTAACTTTGAGGAGTCAAGAGCAAGCTGTGCAAGCTGTGCAGTACCCTGGAAACTGAGCTTAAGCTGCAGATTTTTGCACTGATATGGATTAGAAGCCCAAAGCACCATATTAAGTGAGGAAGGCACACAGAAGACATTTGCTAGAACACATCCTCCTTATGTGCCACCAGAGACCTCCAAGATCAAGACAAGTGGCATAAAAACATTGCCTGAAGACCTCCAGCTGGGAGCAAACATGACAGGGGATGCAGTACAGCTTAGCCACCTTTTTAAAGATGTTTTGGTACCATACTTTGGATTTCTGCTTTTTCCTTCTCCCCAGTTTAGAGCATTACAGCCAAGCAGTACTGTTGCAGTACTCTCCCCATCCCATGGCACATTCTGGAAATTTTACTGGCACTGTTTTAGAAAGAACCACAGGATGATATAAGCTTTGCTCAGGATCATACTGAAAAGCCCATTTAACACATATTCCTGTAATAATGCACTTCCTATACACAACACAACTGCTGAGCAAAATCTCCCAGAGGCTTTAAACCTGCTATTTCTGAAGTCACCTCTAAACCACTTATCTCCATTAGCAATCTGGGATGCACAAGTTACCTGTCACAGGGTGAAGGGGAATTAAGCAATGCAGAGTCTTTCAGTAGTTGAAAACAGGAAGTTTTTTGCTTGCTTTGTTGGGGATTTTCCAGACATCCCCTGCCATCATTTCCTCCAGGCCTGCCTGAAGGTCTGCACCTTGAGAGTTCCTAGAAATGCCCACCACCACTCACAGCACATCCAAGCTACATCTGAAACAGCATCACTTCATTTTCTGCTCAACCAAAGCCAATGCTCACAGAAGCTGAGTGTCTCTCCCAGGCCAGACTGCTGAAGTGACTCCACCTGCCCTAAAATTCCTCTTAGCATGCATCCTGCTTTGTGGAAAAAGTAGCAACCTGCTGATGACTTATGCAAATAAGCAGTGCTCCATGCCAGAGACAATGTGATACCAGAATCAGCAAGGAAGAAATGTTTCCACTGTGAAACACGACTCGCCAGCAGTCTCATTATCACCCCCAGAACACAGGATGGCTGGCACCAGCACATCTACACCCAGCCTTACCTCCTTCAGTATTTTCCCTTCATTCCTCATGTCTTCTCTCTTGTCCTTGCTCAGCTCTTAAGAGCAGCAAACTCAAGTGATATTTGCCTATCATCAGGCATTTGGTAAGAAATACCAAATTTCATTTCATTTAAAGGTGATTGATGCTTATGGGACATGGGTCCCACAAGTGCCACAGTCATGTCAGCCATAGAGGTGTGACAGCAGGAAAATTGTCCAAATAGATTACAGTATGATAGCTCTCCATCCTTAAGAGC
>VYZP01014357.1:0-23367 GCA_013400635.1 Hypocryptadius cinnamomeus | reverse complement strand
GCCGCCCGGGGCGCGGGGGGCACGGTCGCGGCGGGGCCGCTCCGGACCAGGGACTCTGCTGGGTTCCTCTCCTTTCCCCGCAGCCGCCGTGCCTCCTCGGGCCGTCCCGCCCATCCTCCGAGATTGTTCGGCGAGGGCTGTCCCCCTCTCTGTGCCCGTTCCCTGGGGGCGACCTGCAGCGGGGACCGGCGCTCGCTTCCCTGCGGGCCGTGCCGCTTTCGGTGGGAGCAGTCTTTGGAGCACAACTCCAAATTGTTCTTACATCCCTCTTAGTGACTGCGTGGCATCAAAGTTCTTCCAAAAGTCCAAGTTCCAAATCAGAATTGGGATCAGGAGAGAAAGGAAAGTCTTCAGCAGAACACATGCTCGTTTCTTAAAACATGAAATAATGTTTTTCTTGTGATCTACTTCATGGCCCCTAGCATCCCCTTTGAGGAAAACCATCTTGCGTGTGTGGAGTTGCAGCCCCAGAGGTCACCCAAAGTCACAGGGGACCCTCCTGCGAGCAGATGCACCTGTGCTGGTTTGGTGCCCCTGGAACGAAGCAATGTGTTTGGGTTTGCAGCTTCTAACAGCTCTTACTTATTTATTTTCAAATGTTTGCATCCATTCAGGGCCTGTATATCCTAACCTGGGCTTAGCCTCTGATTTATATATTCACTGTCCTACTTTTTTTAGTTTCTTTAAGGCTTGCTATTTAAAACCCACCCACGTATTCATTTTCTGACTGTTTGGTAGCTTCAGAATTCAAATTAACGATGTGCAATGTTTTGTCAAATGACCCGTGGGCATGAATGCCAGCACAAATGTCTGAATAGCTACAATGCAAATGTGTAAACTCTCCCGAAGTTCAGCTCTGAAACTCAGCTCCAGAGAGAGAGCTGAGAGTTGCTCCTCGCAATCTGGTGAGGTATGTGGTGAAGACGATGGAAGTAATTCTGATCCAATTAGTAGTATTATTAAACTGGCCAAAGTTTGGTCCTGTGAAGTTTGATTCCATATAAATAATGGATTGATTGAGGAGTGATAGCTGAAAAGGGGGTTTTTCCAAAGGTGAGCCTATTTGTTTGCATTGTGTATTACTATTATTACTTCAGTCCAATTGCTAGAGGGTACCCCTAACAATGGTAAGTGTAATTGTTGTACCTCTTCAGAGCGAGCTATTGAAGGTTACTTGATTTGTGCTAAAACCAATAACAGGGTTACAAAGAAAATTGCCAGGGGAGGGAGGTCCTGGGCTGTGGTCCTTTCCAAAGATGCCAGGTGGATTTTACCAAAATACCCTGAGTGGCAGGATTTAAATATCTTCTAGTAATAGTGTATCAGCTAACCGGGTGGCCAGAAGCATTTCCAACTGTTTCAGCAACTACAGGATTAGTTATTAAAGTATTTTTGGAACAAGTGATTCCAAGATATGGGATTGTGGAAGCAATAGACTCAGGTAGGGGAACTCATTTTAGAGGAAAGATCCTTCAAGGGGTTATGACTGCTTTAGGAATACAATGGAGACTCCATACCCCCTGGAACCCCCAGAGCTCAGGCTGGGTTGAAAGAATGAATGGAGAAATAAAGAAACACCTTTTAAAGCTGGTGGTAGATACTAAGATGCCATGGGTACGACTCTTGCCACTGGCTTTGGCCAGAGTAAAGGCCAGACCCAGAGGAGATACTCAGTTATCTGCCTTTAACTGATGTTGGAATTCCTTACCTTTGTAATTCTCATCCTAGTGGGGGGGATGGGAATAAGTGATGTGTATTTAAAGCAATATGTGGCCAGGATAGTGTCTGTTCCATTCTGGTGGCTGCAGGAGCTGAAGCTGGGCACTCTCTGGATAAGAAGAGATGGAAAAGCAAACCAAGCATTGCTACATGTTCCTGTAGTGCCGAGAGCAAAGTTTAAATATATGTTGAACCCCAGGCTATGGCTTCTAAAAGGTTGGGTTTTTTGCTGTTGAATTTGGAATGCGTCACTTCCCTAGAGTAGAGCTTCATAAAGTCATACTTGGAAGAGCAGAACGCCTGTCCTTAGAATCATGGGAATTGATAAAGTTCTCCTAAACCTCTGATTTTTTGAGTCGTGTTTGGGTCATATTTGCAGCCTGGAATTTCTTCAGTTTTGAGGGAGTTTGAGGTCAGAAGTTCTTGCTTTTATAAGTGCTTTCATTTAAATGCTTCTGCAGGGCTGACAGGCATTATCACCTATGGTGTGATCTTGGTAATTATGGATAGCAACAGGGCATCATTGTTAGAACTTGGTGCTAAATGAAACTGCTTTGATTAGTTGTAAATCCCTGAGATTTTTACAGTATTTTGAGCTGAATTTTCATCTTTATCGGTTTAAGTGCCCACGTAGGAGATCAGCAGAGGAAATTGAGTTGAGACTAATAGTTAACAATTTACCATACATCATGGATTTTCGGTCAAGTGATAAAAGGCTGGCAGGAAATGAGAAATTGATATCTCAACTAAGAGTAAACATGTGTTAAGTGTAGCTTTTACAAGATTGTTTGATAAATTATAAATTGGTTTAGGCAGAGCAGTCTGTACTGACATATTTTGGTTAGTTTGAAGCTGTTAACACCAACGTTTGAAATAAGTTTATACATCTGGAGGCAGATCTGTGGCCGATGTAAATTGTCATAGTGCTAATGATGTTAATTGGGTTCCAGCACTTTATGCTGATGGAAGTCTGCCTTAGTGTCTGTAATAAACAGTGTTTTGTATTCTTGGAATGTGAGTCTGAGAAGCAGCTGGAATTATCTTGGAAGGTAGCTAGATTTTTGTTAGGGAGGATTTTAAGCAAATGAATTTTTTTTCAAGCTTAGTTGATAGCTTTGAGATGAAATACGCAAGTTACCTTGTTACTTTTCCAAAGGTGTTGGAAGAGAGATGTTAGACGTTTTGGGAGAGATGTTAGAAGTTTTGGGCCTAAATCGTGTCCTCATTCTGCAAAAGCTTTTGTAAATGCTTCACTTTGGGCATGATTTCCTTGATACCAGTAACACTGCTCACATGTCAGCGTGTGCAGCCTCGGATGCTGAAAAGCGTGTAGGAATGTTTGTGCAGTGCTTTAAAGAACTCCTGTCTAGAGAGCAAGAAATTATTTTGTTTTAGGTTGTCTAAAAAAGTGCTTTTAAAGCTCAGTGGTAGAGGATCTGCCCAGCAGCACAGTCTGTGTTTGCTGAGATGAAGCCAGACAAGCCCAGCAGCCTCGCTGCGCTGCATTTCCTAAATCGATGTTGGGGTTAGGCATAACTGTGTTACTCTCTGTTGCAGATCCGTGTTTGTATATTCCCCGTTTTGCACACATGCTGGAGTTCGGGGATAAGAACCACGAGGTGTCCATGACGGCTCTGAGGCTGCTGCAGAGGATGAAGAGGGACTGGATGCACACCGGGCGCCGGCCCTCGGGGCTCTGCGGGGCAGGTACGTCTGAGCCTGGACCAAATGAGCCCTTCCCCTTCTCGTTGGTGATATCCACCTTCTAGGGGTTTTGTTCTGTCAGGCATCTACAGATTATATAGGTCTTCATCGAAATAGTTTCTGAAACTATAACTTCATTTTTGCCCTTTGTAGACCCTTTGTAGCTTACAGTTTGAATTTTTTTTTTTTAGCTCCTTTCTGGTGCTTTTCTTGCCCCCACTCTGCAGGCTCTAGCTGCTAAAAGGTTTTTTTTGTCAGCTAAAATGACACCATTAGTACAAGCACTTTGATTTGTGTCTTTACACAGAGTCTTATGCAAGAAGTGCCCTCTTTGACCTGTTTTGTGAAACTATTTTTCTCTCTTTCTTAATCTTTTTCCAAGATCCATCGCTGTCATGATGCATAAAACCTATGGGTTTGGGAGGGCCACGTTAAAAGATAGTAGCCAGTGGGGTCAGAGTAATGAGGAGTGTAGGTAGTCAAAGAGTTCATGTATGTGCATTATTTTATTTGAAAAATCTTACATGTTTATGCATGAATGAGAAGTAATGCTCAAACCTTTGAGAACCCAGGACTATGCAAAAATTTTTTTGACATTTCTAGCCCCTTTTTGTTAATAGTACTTGATTGTTGCACATTGTTAAAAATTTGAATATAGGCTATGGGAGAGCAGTCTGCTCTTTGATGTGCTGCATGGGCTGTAGCCACATGAGCAAGTAATTTAATTCAACAGACATGGATCAATAGATAGAAGCAGGTGGTGCTGAGCCCCCTCCATCACTCCATACAATATGCAGCTCACGTGTGTGGACTGGGTTTAGTTTGGTTCCCTGGCTTAAAAGTCTGCCACACATAGCTCAAATCACCAGTTGCTAGTTCAGCCCTGATGTTCCTGTTAGGAGCACTTTAAACACATACCAGAAGTGGAGCTCTGGTTAGTTTCCTCTATAAAAAAGCACTTTTTTATGCTTAAAACTGCTCTGTGCAGTGAGCTACTGTGTGATGAGTGGGGGTGGTGCTTCAAAACAGGGCTGGTGCTCTGAATCAAGACACCATGTAAATGCAACTGGTTATCTGGCTGTGTAGAGTGTCTCGCAGGAGAGCACTTGGGCACCAGCAAGACAGGGATAGTAGTGGCAGCAATGAGGAGACCAGCTTAGGCACATTCAGTGTTTCTCTGGAGATATTTTATTCGGGATAGAATTCAGTGAGTCCTGCTAAAAAGATGGTAGCTGAAGGTGAGTGATCATTGAAATATTCTTGTGCTGTAGATAACCATGGTTTGCCAAATGTTAAAGCACAGAATTTTTCAGGGTGCAACTTGCACTTGGCTTAGTGGGGAGAAAGCAAAGTTTGTGAAGTCAGGTCCATCACCAGTATTCAGGGACACAGCTGAGCATAGGCATTTACAGCTCTTTAGATGAAGGCAGGGACAAAGACAGGGTATAGTTACCTGACTGTTTCCTGCTTTTCTTCAGGAAATTTCCCTCTTTTTGATATTAACTTTCTCTGCTTGTTCTCTAGCTCTGCTAGTGGCAGCAAGAATGCATGATTTCCGACGGACCGTTAAAGAGGTCATCAGGGTGGTGAAGGTTTGTGAGTCTACATTAAGGAAAAGGTCAGTGCAGTCTTACTGCTTTTATCTTTGGTTTACAGTACTGAACAGTGATATAGTCTAAAATAAATGTATATTGGAGAAAACCAGGTTATTTTTGTAAGTGCCATGGATCAAATAAGTATTTGTTTTAGCTGGTCATTTTAAAGTACTAATACCTTATGTAAGGCCTCAAATGCTCAGCAAAGATGGTAAGGAGCACTGTGCCTGTTTAACAGATGAAGACTTGAAGGCAAAATAATGCTGTGTCAGTAATATTAACAGTATTGTCATGTCCTCAGAAAAAATAATTTATTGATTCTCAAAGCTGACAGTCTACTGTGAGATTTTTTTTTCATTAATCCAGAAGCCAAGTGATGAAAAGTCTTGTCTTTAAGCTGTTATTGAACAGAACTTTTCAAAATATTTTGCTGAAGTGTTCATTTTTGGTAGTGTTGCACTGCTAATAAATAGAAGACAGCACAGTGAATCTAATGATAAGTTCATTGAAGGATCCCCTGAAAATGTGAATTTTCCTTTTGTGGGTTTATTTTTCTAAAGATCAAGTAGTATTTAATGATGTAAGGAGATAGCCAGTTTCAGTCATTTTACTTCTGAAAAGTTGTAACATACTCTTTCCCCATAGGTTGAGTTAAAAATGACCTAACTGAAATGCCATGATTTCTGTAGCCCGCAGCTGGAAATTCTTCTATCACCAATATATTCCGATGTTTGTTCCCCCAAGGTCTGTCTTTAGAAAGCTTCCTTAGTGTCTCTCTTCACCTTACTAGGATCAGCTTAAGCACATCCAACTGAGCCTAATACTTGTTAAAAATATTCACTTATTCACTTAATTGTGAAAAATGTTTTTGTCCCAGGTCTTCATTAGTGGAACAGGAATGACGCTATTTTCCAGCTATGCATGGGTGGTATAGGGATAAATTTAAAGTGTTTTAAATGCTTCAAGGTACTACAGCTATAAGGATGGAGCAGTACCAATGCCAGCTTTTTTTCTCTGGCCAAAATGTCATGTGTTTCAGTTGTGCATTTTGTATGATTAATGAGTTATGCACCATAATCTACTCCAAGATGCTTTGGTTAAATAGCTAAAGAGTTTGTACTTACTAAGAAAATAAGCATAATAAATTAGAGTTGGAAGGGAAATTAATTTGAGCAATTGTTTCAAGCGAGAAAATCTGACTTCAGAATTCATGCTTTGAAATGTTTACTCAAGTCGCACACATCAACTAAAATGACAGCCTTATTTACTTTGACAGGGTAAACGTGACAGATGAATTATTTTCAGGCAGCTATAATTACAACTATTTATCACGAATCTATAAATTTGATTGATGTTTTTCAAATAAGAGCACGTTATATAGTATTTAACGAAGGCAAATAAAAAAAATACCTTTGAATAACTCTTTCTGCATTCTAGTTTTTTTCCTCTTCTTTCAAGAATTCCTTTCAAAATGCCATCAAATAGAATTTGTCTAAATGAATAAGAACTTATTTCACATTCTTAAAAATTCCTTTGCTTCTCACTTTGATGTGCAGTTTTATTTCCTTTTAATTATAGTTACTCTGGTTGGTAAAGAGTAGCTGCTGCTGTGTTTTATGAAGGTGTTGGATGCTGTGCTCACTGCTGATGGCTTTGCCCTGACAGCTCCAGAAGTGAAACCCAACATGAGTCCAGACAATGCTGACACTTCCAGCCTGCAGGTTCTGCTGTGTGGTTTGATTTAGCTCCCAGCTGCCTTCCTGGGGAAGCACAGACCATTGGAAGCTGGGTTTGCTTTGGTGCCCATGGCAGAAATCTGCAAGGGAAGGTCCCACATGATGTGTGTTTGCCTGGGAGAGACAGGAATGCGTGGATGAGGATGCAGGAATGATGCTCTTTAAGAAATCCTGATTGGGAATTCCTGGGAATGTTTGGGGAAGACCCTGAGCAAGGGGTGGCAGCCCTTCCCTGAGAAGGGCACTGTTTCTGGTGGGACTGGATTAGTTCACCATGTTGTCCATCAGCTGGAGAGCACCAAGCCCACCTGCCTGGAGGCTCTGTCCTCTTCCACTGCTCTGAGCTGGAGGAGTAGCTCTGGAGGAGGTTCACAAAAATGTGAAGTATCTCCAGTTCATAAAAATTCATGACCTGGTCTTGAGGGGAATCTGCTTTGGAAGGAAAAAGCGACAAAGCATGGTCCATGTGTGCTGTCACTCATCCTCCAACCAAGAGTTCTTAATTTGGGCATCAGTTTGGTTAAAAAGCAGTGCTTGTTTATTTTTAATGTGAGTGGGTTTTTGGTAATATTGGTAGAGAAAACTTTGTAGTCACTTTGCAGGGCCTTCTAGCTTTATGTTTTGAAGCACACAATTAAAATGTAAAGCTTGTTGCTGTTGTTGAAAGCGAACTTATTAAATATTAATAAATGCACTGATAATTCTATCTCATTTCCAGTCTAATTGAAATTATATTAACTTATATATCACTTTATATATTCAAAGTACTGTACAAATATTAGCTAATTAGTCAAATTGTTATTTTCTATGTAATCATCCGTGGAGGTAGCAGAAATTAACTTTTAATAAACCCAGTCCTTCTATTTAGTTCAGTCCTCACATTTGTGCCTGTGTTCAGTGCACCTGTATTCACCTCTCTCTTTTTAACCTTTAAATACTTTGCCCCTTCATCTTTTTATTCACCTCTTGCATGCTTTTTCTGTGTTCTACATTTTGTGTTATCTTCAGTAGGAATAATTCTTGTGATACTTGTCCATTGTGCGTTATCTAATACTATGCAGTCCTTATGCTTGTTTGAAGATTTTAGGCACTTCTTCCATAGAATTAAAAAAAAAAAAAAAATCAGCTTATCTTTCTTAACATTTGCATTTTGCTGCTTTGACTTGCTCACTTTATCTTTAAATTGAACTGCTTTCTGCATAAAAAATTACTTCTTCTCAGTTCCATAAAGTACTATCTGCTAAAAAACTTATTTGTGATGAACTTCAGAAGCAGTAAAGCTTCATTTAGAAGAAATTGGAATGAAAGGCGGGAATGGGTTTAAATTGCTTGGTTTTTGGGGTGAATGTTTTTTTCTCACAACCTCATAGTGTTTTGGGAAGGAAGACAAGACTTGTTACGAAGGAGCTTCATTTACCAGTTGTAGATGCTGCAGGGACTTTCATAAATGGGGTCCTTTGCTTATATCCTGGGGACCCTGTTACAGCTCTTTCAATGACTGAGGTGGTACTTTTCTGGAAAAATGAACAATTTATGCATAGAGATAAATGTCCTGAATGTATTGCCTGCAGCTTTTCTTTTTTCTTTTTTTTTTTTATTTCTGTAATATGTGGCTGGCATAAACCTTGTGTCTGTCTCAAGCTGGACAGATGCCTGAGAGAGCAGGCAAAGAGAGGAGCTGTACATGAGTCAGGATGAGAAGGGAAGGTAACAGGGACATGGGTAACAACCATGGCTGTGAGGTTGTTGTTATTCAAAACACCAAAGCCCTATCAAGACCAGGACTAAAGGGAAAGGCTTGTAGGAGTCAGTGTTGGGCTGTGATCCAATACAGGCATGCTCAAATTCTGTGGAGGGTATCCAGTGAACCAGGGAGAGCTGGCCACCTGGGGGTTTGAGCGTGGAGGGGCTGAGGATGCTCAGAATGTCAGAGTCATGTAAGGGCTCTTGCTTGAAGTGTGATGTGGAGAGAAGCGTTTAGAACGCCAGGAAATTTATTTCGTGTAAAGGACCTGGTGGTGGTTTCTGCTCTGATCTCAGCTCAGCAACTGAGCAGCTCCTTTGCTGGCTGCCATGAGCTAAATTGAGAAATGTCTCATGTCTCCAGTTCAATCAATTCAAGTGGCTTACAGATGATTTCAGAAACCTTTCTAGTATGGTGAGTAAAATACAACTTGATCCATGTGGGCTGATATTGCATACCTTTGTAAGTTGGATGGTCTGGTTTAATAAAAAAAAGGTTTTATTTCTGAGGAATCCAATTTCACAGGCAGTATTCCTTCTTATAAATCCAGCTTCTATACAGTTAGCAAGCTAATACATTAATTAGATTCCTAATATATTTTAGTACATCATACTTAAAGATATAATTTAAAAATTATTTGATGACTCTTACTTTTGAAACAATCAGTAACTTGTTTGCACTAACTGAGGCTTAGATCTTGTAAATAGTTTTCTTATGTTTGACTTTCCTCATCTGAGTGGCTGTTGAGAAATTAAGCAGCTCTATTTTTCTTTTCCAGGAGATCATAGAGTGCTTTTGACAGACCACAGCAGAGAAACCATGCTAATGAAGCAGAATTTTAAGGAATGCTAAGACATTTTGTTTCATTAGCATGGTGTGAGGATTTGAATCAGAGGGGAGAAAAGAGGAGGAATTTTCAGGTGGTTTAGACTGACAGAATTCTGGGATGGCCAGGGAGGTGCTGGTGGGATTATCCGGGGGCTGATAGTGGGTCACAAGCGTTAATGTAAGTTAACTCTGTGTGTAAGCATTTGTAGAATGAGGGCTTTAAAATTTATGCTAATGAATTTGTGACAGTTTTAAATCTCTGTGTTGGTGTGAGCAAGTAACAGGAACTAATTCTAAAGGGTCTTTATTTAGTACAATCTTTAGAGGTACCTGTTCTTAATACTTAGAGAAACATCAGAGAGTTGCCAGCAAATGAGCCCCATAAATTATCAGTCACCTCTTAATTGGGAGTAAATGACTGTGTGTATGCTCTTAGTCCATTGTAAAAAGAGGTGATGTGTATTAATGTTTTAAGTTGTGTAAAGGGAGAATATTTCTCTTTAACAGTTGCATTTGGCTGGGAACAGACAGAATAATTTAGCACAGCTCGGGTGATAAGTTGTAAAACCACAGCAACTGGATCACCTCTGATTTTGTCCTTTAGTAATGAGATATTAATACAGGCTTAAAACTACCTTTTGTATTACTGCAAATACATGTAAAATTATATATATGTACAATGTTTACATATCAGGAGATTTCTATTTATTTACTTACTGTTGGCTGCTGGAGAACTTTTTGTTATGTCGTGTAGGAAGCATTTAATAACTATTTCAGATATATGTTCTATATTAAGTATCACTTTTAGGGTATGTGTTTATATACTTCCATAAATAGTTCATGTGTAAACACTGTATGGATATGAAAAAAATAAGGAGAGCAGGATGATGCAATAGACTGTTAGATTTGTAGTATGGAGATAGTGATGATTTGAACACCAGTGTGAATTCTGAGCTTCTCTGCTGTGGGTGCACAGGTTTGGAATGGCAGGAAGCACTGATGAGGGTTAAATTAAAACAGTGAGGATGTTCTGCAATATTCTGGTTCTTCACTAAGACACAAAAGTAAATCCCTTACTTTTCCAGAGTCTAGAATTTTCTGATGTGTCAGTAGATCAGCTGATGTGTTGCTATAATATTTGTAGTTGGTACAACAGTTAAGATTATATAGATATCATGTAAGTTATTACTTATAGTTTTAATTATATTGTTAATTTGGGAAAACTCAGGGGAGTTTAGTTGCTAGCACCAGTTCATCTTGCAGTAAAGGTTCTTTTTCATATATTTCTGCTAACAGTGTGGCATATTCAGTTTATTATTTTTCTAATCCATTGATAAAATACTTTAAGTACTTTAAAAAGACCTCTCACAACAGGTAACTTAAAGGCTGATGGCTCAGGCTAAACCCCACATTCCCTCTTTAACAAAACAGCTCTCTGCAGCTGTAATTTGTTTGCCCCTCTGTATGGAGATACCTCTGCTCATGGTGCCTGCTTTCTAGAGCTCGATGCTGATTGTGTGTTGGTAGAAGGACGCCATGGCTGTTCCTGAATGGTCTCTGCTTAGAAGTCCCTCTTGGGCTTTGAACTTGGGCTCCTGAAGGATTTGTGAGTTGGAGTCCAGAAGTCCTTGTTCTTTTGTGTTCTTTGGTGCACCCCACTGCTGCAGAATCTCAATTAAACAATAAACCCAAGCCCTTAGCTGCACACACAAGTCTTGTTTTTTCTATCCCTGCAGACTGGATTCAAGAGTCTCCACTGGAGGGTATCCCTGGAACAAAACAAAGTAAAAAGGACATTGCATGTCACTTCAATATGATTGACCCATTTTCCCTTATTGGGAGTTAAATTAAGTGTGAATAGAATTGCTTTACTGGTTTGTGCACAAAAGTGCTTTATCAGAAGCAGAGGTGTGGTTTTGTCTGTAGATGGATGAAACAACAACTGTGGAAATTTTTCTTTTTAAAAATGGTTGGGGTTAGAGGCAGATGACACCAGACTCTGGAAAAACTTTTCTCCCAAAGGAATTTTATTGAAAGAGTTTGCTGTGAGAAACTGTAGGAGGACGGTTTATACTGGAAGTTGAATCTTAGCCTGAGCTTTAGTGGTTGCCTCTGCTTTGTCTATAAATAGAAAATCCTTGTCTGCCAAATTTCAGTTTTTAAAGCCTTTTTGAATTTTTGCCAAGGAAATAATATTTTAATTTGTATATCTGTTTATTTTCCCTCTGTCTGTGCATAACTTAAAGTGGCGACTCTTATTAGATTTTTTTAGGTTAACAAAAGTGAAAAATGAACTTGAATAGCATTTTTATGTGGGACTTAACAAATAGCCTGTAGCTATTTTTTTTTTTTCATAGAGCCACTCCCTTGCCCCTGAAATTATTGTGTTTATAATTAAGGTTGTGTCAGTTTTTCTTAACTGCCAAACTAATTTTGCTTTGTTTCACGTGGTGCAGACTGCTGCAGCATCAGTTTGTTGCCTTGGTGGCATGTGTCCAAACAGTGGATAAAATTAAAGGATGTTTAAAAATATGTAGACAGGATATCAGCCAATGTAAAATGTTGAGGCAGGCAAGTGGTTGGCAAACACAGGTATTTATTTATATCAAGTTAAAGGAGAAACTGTTGAGTTTGCAGCTCACTCTCCCACAGAGATGATGCTCAAGCTGGGATCCTGACTATCAGGGATGGTTCCTCATTTTGGGAGAAGGGTTAGAGCCTTGGGGGCAGGACTTGAGAGAAGTGAAAAAATAACATTCTGCTCTAAATTTGCATCCCCACCAGCCTGTGCTTAAGCTGTGATGCTGGCAGCCCTCCCCCTGGGGTGGTCAGCCCTGCCCCGCTTGGCTCGGATCGGAGCTGAGGAAAGGAGGGAGGGCAGGGGCGTGGGACTGGACTGGTGGCCTGCTCAGATCATTGGACTGTGCTGTGCTGTGCTGTGGGTTTGAGCTCCTTGGCAGTAAACACAATGTAGCTCTGCCCTGTCCTAGTGCAGCCACACTGAAGGTGTGGGGAGAGACCCATCCTGCCTTGTGTAGGAGCTGGGGCTTGGGCTGGAGCTCGTGGTAATTCACCCCAGGGCTGACATCTGATGGGTGCAGGGTATGTGACGTGGGTCAGGTGACACTATGGGCAGGAGAGGGACAGGCAGAGCCTGAGCTGTCTGCAGGGGTTAGGTGCTGACACCCAGGCATGGTCATCTTGTCCCCAGCCTGGCTTCATGAGTTTTGCTCCTGATGTTTTTCTGGCTGCTCAGCATGCCCAGAGGTGATGCTGCTTTGGTGGGGCTCTGGCAGCTCATCTCAGACTCAGAACAAGTGTTGGATAAATAAATTGTGTGTTTTTGCCAAAATGCACCTTGGCTTTTAACCCTGGGAGGAGAGTAATATTTTAATAAGGTGAGGCTGGTTGGGAGGAAGAGTCTTGCTGAAGTGGGGCTGCCTGTGAGTACATGGTTCATTTGTGGAGAGATGGATGGCTGTTCTTTAATGATTGTGACTGGGAAGATCCATGCTCCTCAAATGATACATGGGTTTGGCATTAAGTGAACCCTGAATTTAAATAATAATAATAATAATAGTGCCCTAGCCAGGTTTTCCCTCTAACCTGATAGATGTGGCTCCCTGCTGGAAGGTGGGTAATGCATGCTGGAAGCCCGTTAACTCCAAGAAAGATTTCTAGTCTTTTAATTAAAAGCTGGGTGCTGCTGCTGCCAACAGCATCCTCCTCTCCTTTCCAATTTGATCTGAAAGAGAGGAGGAGGGAACTGGTCCCTGGTACTCTGAGGGAAGGGTTTGGGCTGTCAGTCACTCTTAAGTACATGGCTAATTTGGGGCTTTGTGGAGATGCTTGAATTCCAAAAGCATGTCTAGTTTTCGGAGGCTTTCTTCTCCTCAGCAGCATAACTCTGGCTGCCATAGCCATGCATGGGCTTAGAGTGCTGCTTGCTGTTGGAGTCACAGAGAGGTGCCTGGCTC
Source organism: Hypocryptadius cinnamomeus (assembly GCA_013400635.1). Classification (NCBI taxonomy): domain Eukaryota; kingdom Metazoa; phylum Chordata; class Aves; order Passeriformes; family Zosteropidae; genus Hypocryptadius; species Hypocryptadius cinnamomeus. The sequence goes on along the minus strand of VYZP01014357.1, from coordinate 10,064 downwards.
TCCCTGTGCATTTCATGACGTGAGATGCTGCCTGTGGCCTCTGGCCCCTGCTGCAGGAGTGGGATGTGTCCAGGCAAAGTGTCCTGCAGTTGCAGCCTGCCTACACCCCTCCGGATGGGCTGTCTTGTCTTGCTCCTCAATTTATGAAGGAAGAAACGCAGAGACTGATGAGGATATAGTAGGATAGTGTGGCCCTGTGCTCCTGGCTTTGACCCTGGTGTTGGCTAGAAACTGAATTTCAGTCCTAAAGAAAATTCCTTCTTCAGAGAGACTTTTATTGCAACCAGAGGTAGAGGAGAGAACTGAGGAGAAAACCACAACTGTTTTTAGGGGGAGAGAAATGCAGAAAGGTCCTGTGCTGAGAGCACTGAATCACCATTTTTAGTTCCCTGGCTTTGCAGATGGAAGCTGTTGTCATCTCTGCTTCCTCTGAAAGATGGGAATATTCCAGTGAAGCAGCTGCAGACCCATCATTGCCATTTTCCCATGGAAAATGTTGATATTATTAAAAGGGCACTTTCTGTCAGAGAAGCATTCTGCCAGACGTTTCCTGACCTAGCTTTGTACTTAACCTTTTGTCTCATTTTCTCCATCTGTAAAATGGATGTGCTTATTTTCAGCCACCTGTATAAAATGCTGGTATTTGTGGATTAAGTTATGACCACGTGGTTTTATTTAAGATTGAATTCCTGTGAAAGACTCGTCTGCTTTCATGGCAATTCCTTTGGAGCCAGTCTGATCTCTCACATAGGTAGGACCTTTAAAAATGCAAACATTAAACAAACCCAAAGTTTGTTATTGTCAAATTATGTTCATCTATCTATTTAATCTGTGTGATGTGCAAATGATCAATTTATTTTATCACTGCTTCTGTGTGTCCTGGGAAGATTCTTTCTTGTCCCTTTTCCAGCCTGTTGAAGAGATGTTACTTTAACGTTTGCTTTGTGTAAATTAATCATGATGACATATCAGCAGGATTTTTGAGCAAACTCCTGAACCAGGATGACAGATATTTTATTTGGTGAATCCGTTTTGTTGTTGCTGTTGATAACGAAAGCAATGAGAGGGGAGGAATGAGCTGTGTTTCTTGTCTTAGTTTTGTCTATACTTAATTGACTGTAGGGGCTGCAGTATTTCTGTTTAGTCTTTGTTCATGAAAAAAAAAGCATGTCACATACTCTAATAAATCAAAAGCTAATTTGGGATATGAAAAGATACTTTCTTTGCAGAAGATGAAACAATTAGTAGCAGTTGAGTTTTATTGTAAGTCTGTGTTTGAGCCAGAGCTGCTAAGGATGACATGTTTATTCCATAGCTTGCAGTTTGCAAATTTTGTTACTTTCAAAGGAGTTCTTATAGATGTTTTGGTCATTTGCTGTATGCTTTGGTAGGTTGACAGAGTTTCAAGATACACCAACCAGTCAGCTGACCATAGATGAGTTTATGAAGATTGACTTGGAGGAAGAATGTGATCCTCCTTCGTTTACAGCTGGTCAAAAGAAATTGAAGATACAGCAGGTAAATTCTGAATTGGATGCTCTCTGTGGTTCTTTCCTCTCTCCTCCCTCTGTGCATTCCCTTTTGAATTTAGTTAATGCTAAATCCTAACTGACCAGCCCTTGGTAAGATTTACTACATTTATTTTGAGGTTCTTGAGAGAGGGATGAGCATTAGTGCATATGGTACCCATTAACTGAAGATATTTTTTTGTTTATTGGCAAAGGAATAGTTTCCCAATTAAAAACGTCATGGGATTAGAAACCATGCACTGTTTTTAAGGTGATACCTGTGGTTAGGAGAAGTGCCATTACAGAGAACTTTTTAAAAATAGATATGAAAACAATAACCCATTTACTTTAATGAGACTGCTGGTGGTTTTGTGTGGTACAACACCCACTTCCACAGAGATTAGTTCTCATGTGGCTTAATTTCTTTACAAATCATGAACTAAAGCTGGCAGCAGAGGAGAAGATTTTACTGGTGCCATAGTCAATTCTTATATTATTGGTTTGTTAGGGTTTTTGCTTGCTGTAACTGTGCTATCATTTAAGGTCTGTAGGGGTGTTAGTGGTGCTCTCAAGAGCCAGCCAGGTGCTGTAGGTCAGAGCTTCACACTGCCATCACCAAGGTGCTCTGTCTGGTGTGGGCACTCAGCATTGTCCTTGCACTTCTCACATCTACAGGCACAGTCACAGGATCTGACTGCTGGAGAATGAGGCCTTTTATTTACAGCTTGCCAGACTGGAGGCTCTTTTTGAAATATAAATATGGGGGAGATAACATTTTGAAATTGGTCAGTGTTTTGAGATCTGTCTGTCATGCCTGTCTGACACTACAAAGTAATTTCAGTGGTGATTCAAAACCTGCTTATGCTTTTGAAATACCCTGCCATTCTCTGCCTCTGTGTACAGCTCACAAACAGTTTACAATTGTGCATATTTTTTTTTAGTAATTTCATGTTTATTTTGTGTATTGTCATTTCAGCTTGAAAAGGCATTATCAAAAAAGCTGGAGGACTTTGAAGGTATGAGTTTTGTTTAGTGTAACATATCACTCATTTCTTCAGTACTGCATCGATGATCGCTGAGTTTTATTTTTATTTCAACACCACAGGAGAAATATCGAGCTACCAAGATGAAATAGAGAGTGAATTAGAAAACAGTAGACCGAAAGCAAAAGGTGTATTTGCAAATTTCACTAAAGATGGTAAGTCTATAAAGTCTTATGACTCCTTAAATAGTATTGAGATCAGATCTGGCAGTCTGGAGTGTATGAACGTTATGGTGATAAATGTGATCATATATATACTTGCATAGTACAAGATCTCTTGCGTTGGGGTTCTCTCTGCCAAATAGGTGGTTCATAAATCAGTCCTCAAAACAACCACATTGTTCATTTCAGGGATAGTTCATTAATGATTTCAGATGTTTGTCTTTCCTGGTGCAGTATAAATGCGGCACTGGCACCTGAGAATGTTTCTTTTTATCACTGAAAGTGCAGTGGACCAGTATCTAGACCCTTCTGTCGCCAAATTCCCCAGTTGACTTCTCATATGGAAGGGCTTTGTGCAGATTTAACTGGCTATTTTTAATTTGTAATTATACCAGGAAATAGCTGACTTCTCTCACAAAGCCCTTTTACCTAATATGATAAGATGATGCTTCTATTTTAAATGGTGACTGTAGTCACAGAAATACATTTTAATAATCAAGGTAATGAATTTGAAGAGCATCTGGAAACTCCATGTATTCATACATTGAAGTAAAATATTGTGTATTTCTTTTACAGATTTCCTCTAAAGATTTTTATTCTTTAAGTGAGCGCCTCTATTTATTTAGTTTCTGTAACAGATGGTATGCAATGATCTGTTGGGTTTTTTCCCCTTACAGATTCTATAGAAGATAATATCTCTAGCATTCTTGGAGAGGAGGAGGCAGAAGATGAGGAACTAGAAGCAGCTGCTAATCACTTAAACAAGGACTTTTATGATGAACTTAATGAGAAGGATAGAGGTAAAAGAAAGGAAGATGGGGAATGCAGAAATGGAAATGAAAATCTTGTAAGACCCCCTGCACTGGAATCCTTGCTTGGCCCACTGCCCACTGCTGCTAGTCTTGGCATAACAGAGTCCATCAGAGAGTGCATATCCACAAAGGACCAAGAGCCTGGTGAGTAGGAGTTCAGCTCAGAGCAGAAACTGGACACAGACAGCCAGCTGTGGGTTTGTTGTGTCATTTCCATGTATCTTGTTGGTTACTGTGGTAGCAATTCCGTGAATTGCTGAGACGTCGGGGTACAGGAGCTGCGAGGCTGGATGGGACCAGTGGTCTTGGTTGTTGATGTGGTTGTTGACATCTCCTCTTCTGGAAGCTGCAGGAAAATCTGGGGTGCCTAATTATTTTCTGAAGCCTGAGAATGTGTATCTCTTGGTTAAGCTGATAGTTGATTTGCATCATATGATAGCTGATGGGCATATTTCAAGCCATGCACTCTCAGTTAGGAAATTGGAGGAAGCAGATTCCTGTAAATATGACTGGAAATTAAAACCCAAGTATGAGAATCTCTGATCAAGGCAGACTTTCTCAGGAGACATTTTAATGGAGTCAAACACGATGCAGTCTGTCTCTGATTGAGAATCTCTGCAAATGGCAAACATTTAAAATGTTTGCAAGAGGAAATAACTGGTGTTATGCTTTTTTCTTTGATACAAACTTCAGTGTGTATTGTGCTGGTTTTGCTCCATTTTTCTTAAAACCCACAGATCTGTTTGCATCATAGAGCTCTGTATAGCACAGTGGGAACAGGACTGATCAACTAAAGAAGCAAGTTTTGCCAGAGCCAGTATTGCAGTCAGTCATCCAGGCAGGTTTGTTTGCTTTTTCATACATGTGCTGGAACTTTGTGGAGACAGCTTTTTTTTAAAATTCCTTTTGCATCTTAATGACTCTGAAAACAACATATCTAAGGGGCATTTTATTCTTTATCACAGTTAATTTTTCCATCATAAGACACACCCATCTGAATCTGTTTTGTCAGCTTACTTGGAGGTCTTTGCAGCAAAACATTTTGTTATCCAAACTGTTGTGATGCTGACTTCTGTTCAACAGCAGATGAACTGAACGCATTCAGATTCTTACTACGTTAGTGTTCAGTCTCCAGAAACATAGCAGGATGATTGCACATTTTTATTTTGTACAAACAAATTCATGTAGAAACAGTTGAGTGGCTTTGGTTTTGTTTTAATTACGATGAAGAAAATGGATGGCTCATGGCTTGTCTTCCTCCTGGAAATCAGCGATTCGTGTCGCAGAGAGGTCAGTCATGGCTAGAAGCTGTTGTTGTCTGGGTGGCCAGTGACCTGTAAAAAGGAGTTCCCAGTGATGGACATTTCTCAGCTGGCATTGCTATTGACCATTTTAATGGGCAGGCTGAGGACTGGCTGTAAGATGAAGCTAAGCTGGTGTAGCCAGGGAGGTTCCTCTGAGTTGGGCTTCAGGCAGGTGGGCAGGAGAGTGCAGGGCTGCTCATGCCATGGCTTGTCTGCCTTTGCTGTTTGTTTTCTTGCAAAAGTGGAGGATGTGCCAAATGAACTGAATTTCGAAACCAAGCAGGTTTCAGTATGTTCACTCTCTTCTCCTGCATCTGAGAAATCATTGCAGGTGTTTGAACAAGTACTTATTTTCTTAACATGTTATGAAGCACATATGCAAAATTACTGTTTTGTTTTCATTTTGATTATAGATCCTGCCCCAATCTTTGTTGGATTTGGAGTTTTTCTTTGGGTGGTGAGGAGGATGTTTGAGGGGATGTTGGGTGGATTTCTTTGTTGTTTTGTTTCATTCTGGTTTTGTGACTCTGCTAATTTATTTTAGCAATTTAGAACTTCTGTGTTAAGTCCAATTCACTTTGGTTATGCCTGTACTGCAGGGTAGTCAATCTGGGTGCAGTTCCCAGTCTCCAAGCCCTTGCCATGCGATGCCTGTGTGGTGTGGGTTCATCCCAGTGATGTGTGCATCATCCCCCTGAGGACCTGGTTTCCTTTGGGAAGTCATCTGTGCTCAGGAGCAGTAATGGAATCTTGTGTTTTGGATGAGTGGGAATCAGGTCTAGCAGACAGGTTGGGAGGTACACCTGGCTTGCAGTTGGCATGTTATTATGTAGAATAAAGAAAAGCTCTTGTTAAGATGCTTCACGCTGGTTACCTTTGTGTCGTAGCTCTGAACCTGATGAAAACCAGTGTAGATGATTCTGGCACCTCAGGCAATTTTGTTGAGTTGTGCCTCATAGCTCTGGGAAGTCTGAGAAGGCAGTATTTTCTTCTGTCAGACCAACTGGTACAGTTGTAAAACTTAGACATTTTCCAGGTTTGTGGGCCCTTTTTCAGGCCTGAAAAAGAAATGACAGTTTTCAAAATTAAATACAGGATGAGAGCTCAGAGTTTAATTTGAGATAGCACAGTTATAGATTGTCTTGAAACAAAAGTAGTTGGTAAGTGTGGAGGGAGGAGGAAAAGCTCACAAAATTTCCTGCATTTATCCTGTGTATTTGAATTTGGTTTAGTGCAGTTTATATTGTGAATCTCAGCTGGCCGTGGCTTTGCTGTGGTAGTTCATGTTCCAAGATCTAGGTCCACTTGGAGGAGGGAGAGTGCTATCATAGCACTGAACCCTGAAGGTGATGTTTTGGTCCTTCTTCCCAGCTGTGTAAGTTGTAAATCAGGAACCTTTCCTTCCCTTATCCCTCTCCAGCCCTGAGTCATCTCTCACTGTGTGGGTCAAGCTGGGCTGGAGACCTTATGGAGAAGATTTTGTATCTCCTGCTGGGGTCCCATGATGTTGGATGGGTGAATCATGTCCAGCCAGTTCAGCAGTTGGAAGCAACATGCCTGGTGCTGCATGGTAAGGATGCCCAGCAAACTCTTGTGGTGATGTGCTGCAAGCAGGGCAGGTGGCTCCTATATAGGAGCTCCGCAAACAGGTGCAGTATGTGCAATGTTTGGCCTCCTTAAGTGCAGGGTATCTCTCCTCCTCTCTGTAATGATCTCTCTTCCTCAAGAAACCTCTGCTGTAGGTACCTTCTACAAAGTCTTTTCATTTGGCTTTGGCGTGTGGTAATTCAGTTTATAATTGCCTACATCAGCTGCTTTGGGAAATCTTCCACCTTTGTGCTACAGTGGCAGCAGCAGCAGTTTCTCACAAACTGCTTATATGGATAAGGCTTAGGTGCAGAGCTGAAATATTAGGAAAAAGTAAGTGTATTTTTGCTCCACTTAAAATTGGTATTTGTGCAGTGTGAGCTTGTCTGTATGAATGTTTTATGAAAAGCACAGTATTTTAACAAATTTGCATTACAAAGACAGCATGTAAGGTACTGGGTTAATGAGTCTGAGGCAGTAAAGTGCTTAGAATAAACACTGCATTTGACTGTTTTTTCCTACAAAGTGTATTAATTTGCAGAGACTTTAAGCTGAAAACTGTTTGAGTCTTTGCAAACTATTTCTCCCTTATTCTTCATGATAAAAGTGCTTTATGGTGAGATGTCAGTTTCAGAGATGGAGACCTGGTACATCAGTCTGTCCATTTCCTGGCCATGCAGCATCCCAGCATCCTCTCCACACTCAACATGCTCTTTCTGATTCTCAGTTCCTCCAAAAAAAGTGCACCATTTATTTTAGGAGACTATCACGGTCAATATAATGGAGTTTGTTCCCAAGAAATAACATCCTTTGGTGTGAAATTTCTCTCTACAATTTATTTTATGTCTCTTTTATACCATTTCAAATATTTTATCATCTTCCTTGGTGTTTCTATTATTTTGCTGTTTGCTGGCTGTCACCTTGTCCTTCCCACACTGGGCTGTATACTTCCAGTTCATCTCTTGCCACACGAAGAAGTGGGGAAGGTCTGATAATAGCAGAAATAAAGGTAAAATACAGGGTGTAAGTTACCAAATTACTTTCTGTAACTTCCCCTTCATAATCTAGGTACGGTTTGAGACCTGATTTATGTTTTGTTTTGAGTCAAAATTCACATGCAGTCATGCAGGGCAGTAATTTCAAGTAATGTGTGTGCGGTGGGTGGTAACGTGCTCCTGCACGTCCCCATGAAAGCAAGCGGCTTTAGCAGTGAGCAATCACCGTGCAAGTACCATCTTGTGCCTGCTCAGGCACCCTGCACTCACTCCTGCTTCACAGAGAATACATGGGAAAGCTTCTCAATTAGCAGTTTGCTCATTTATTGCTCCTTGTATTTACGCCTCCATTAGTGCTGCAGGCATGATCTGGCAGGGGCTGAGGTTGGAGGATATTGCCATTGATTTCTGTGGGTGTTAAAGACCCTGTGCAGGCAGTGCTCATTGATCGTGGTCCTTGTCCCTCTGCACCACCACTGTTCAGCTTCTTGCTCAAGGAGGATGGGAAAAATGGCTAAAGGTGATCTGATATGAGGTGGGGATGGGCTCATCCTCCTGGGTCTTACTCTTGCCTTCTGCATTTCATCACCTGCAGCTGCCAGCTCCTACCTCATACTTCATCCTGGCCTTGGGGTTTCACCAGTCCTTCTGTGAGCAGATTCAGCTCCCTTACCTAGCAAGAACAGCACATGTGTGTTGTATCCTCCTCCTCTTTCTGACAGCAGCAGATGACCAGTACCAGCAGCACTGTGGGCAGGGGAGATTGCTGAAATTTGACATTTCTGGTAGGGTCTGAGCTGCCATGGAAGGATGCTTGAGGGTTTGCAGGTGTGTGCCAAGGAGAGTTGTTGACCCCACCTGGGATCCCAGCATGGATTGCAGGATGGTGAGCAGCAGGCTCACTGCTGGTACTGTTGTTGCTCCATCAGTGGTTGGGTGTTGGATCCCTCTTTGTACTGATTTCTTCTTCCAGGATCCTTTCTTCCTCAGATTTTGTCTGAACACATCAGTGCCAACTGTTTGGAAATATATAAATGTATATGTTGCATACAAAAAGATCTGTGTGTGTTCACAGATCACAGATCTGAGAACAGATGTGTTAGGGGAGGCTTATCACCATGTTCCAGTATTTAAAGGGTGGCTACAGAGAGGATGGAGATTCATTTTGTGCAAGGAGTCAAATGGAAAAGACAAGGGGTAATGGGTGAGATTTTAGCTGGACAGAAGAAAAAATTTTTTCATGGTGAGATCATCCTTTGGATTAATCTCCCCAGGGAAGTGATGGATACTCCAAAATAGGACACTGATAAGATTTGCCTGGACAGAGCGCTCGACCATCTTGTGTAGACTATGAAAAGTTGGCCCAGATGATCCTTAATATCTCTTCCAACCTGTTATTCTTTGATTCTGTGATATAATCAGTAGAGAGAACATTAGCAAGCCCTACTACAAATAATTGCTGCATACATGAGAAATAAAGCTGCTGAGTTTAGTGCTAACTGTGTTACATACTGAAGGGACACTTGGTCATCAGTGCAAGCGTGCGTGTCCCTGTCCTGATTGCTCTCTGGCCTCTGGCTTCAGCACCCCCATTGCTTCAGTGGTTTTATGCCCCACCTGTGGAAATGAGTCCTGTGCATGACCTGCTTGGTGCCACCTTCCTTGTGCACAGCCTTCCAAGGGTTTGAAGGGTTTGATCTTTGTCTCCGTGTGCCGTTTGCTCACTGGAAAATATTTTCTATAGCAGGACTAGCTCTTTCCCAATTCCAAGATCTGAACAATAAAAACCTTGGTACAAACTAATCTTTCTCCTCTGGCCTCTGTGTGCCTGTGCTTGGCAGTCTTGATAGGCTGTATCCCTGATTGAGCCTTCATTACACTGTTAATGAGATGTGAAGAGCTTGCTGCAGCCAGCACGGTAATACAAGACCACCAGCTGCTTTGAGTGCAGTTTTTTGATACCTGGAGCCTTGGGTGTGAATTACAGATGACAGGATTTTCTTACTTGGCTATGTATGTCACTCACACACAAGTACTGCCTGTGCATGTCTCGCTCCAGAATCTATGTGCGTGCTTTTTCATGCAGGATCTTTGCATTTCATTAAAGGATAGGAATGCCATAAATTCATTCCATATTCATGCCTTGAGTAACTGGAAAGGTTAAGGGATGAAAACTAATCATAGAGTTTGGCTGAAGGATTTTTAAACAAATTTAGAGAGGGGTTTTGGAGAGAGACCTGCAGTTTGTTAGAGCTATCAAGGGGATAAATTTGAGTGAAAGCATAAGCTGAATCATGTGAATACATTTTTATAGCATTTGTGGCTGTTTTAGGAATTTTCCAAAGGTTTGGGTTGTCAATACAGACACTCCCTATAGGAAATTTTGTGTCATTTTTGTCAGAAGTCTTGATCAAAAAGAAGTGCCCCAGAGTAATGGGTGCTGGGGTCAGGAAAAGATACTGGAGATTTGGGTTCAGGTTCCTGAGCCAAGTGAAGAAGACCCATCTGTTAAACCTACTTGGCTATGTTACCTGTGAATAAAGGCCCTTAGCACCTGGCTGACCAGCCTGGCTGTCCTGTTATCTCCCTCCTACCCCAACCCCAACTGTTTTAGAGGAAAGGGTTTCTTTTTCTTTTTCTTTCTTTCTCTTTCT
>VYZP01014356.1:252-25533 GCA_013400635.1 Hypocryptadius cinnamomeus | reverse complement strand
TTTATTTTTTTTTTTTTTTTTTTTTTTTTTTTGAGCCCAAGAACTGATTGGCTATAAAGGAAATTAGGCAAGTAGAGCAGGTTGCAGAAGAGCTGAAAAATAATGTCTCAACAGTTCATCACCCAGTCTGCAGGAATGGAAACTGATAATCCATGGAGTGTTTAGGTGTACTGTGAATGAATACACAATAAATTGCCCAGGAATTATGATGTGAATGATGAAGTACAGTACAGAGATTGGTTTGCAGCCTGAAAATTGACCTTTACAAAATTTCAGTGGCAGCTGCTAAAAAAGAAGCTGAATATTCTTGAAATGCCCAGTGCTTTACTGAATTTATCTGCTCTGTCTAGTCTGCTTTCTCTACGAATGTGTTCAAGCTTTGCATGGAATTTCTTGCTCTTTAATTTCATTAAAACTCAAATTTGTTTTAAAAGTTCTTCCTGTTTGCAATTTGGCAACTGCATTTCTTCATGCATCACTTCTAATTTTTTTTTTTTTTAATGCAGAGTAAGTGTGCTGTACAACTGGAGGTGTTTATGTCTGTTCTGTATGTGGTAAAACATAAGACATTAGAGGTCTCTGTATCATCTCTGCCTTGCTGCATGCAATCAACTTGTGCTGGCATGGTCCACCCCTCTATCCACCACTCCCACCTGGATCCTGAATCATTTTCCATGCTTCACAAGTCTGCTACTCACGATTTTGTACAGCTAACAGATCCAGAACTCACACGCTCATCTCACAGGTCCCATGCAATCACAGGTCCCCTCAGGTACCAGCACTGCTCCTCTGCCTACCTGGTACCTCTGCTCAGACCCAGCAGCTTCTGCTTGCTGATGGGTACAACTTGAGTTTGCCAGTGAAGTGCACCCCAGACCCGCACACAACGGGTTGGCAGAACATACAAATCATCTTCTGTCCCGTGGCAAATGGTGCCATGCACGTGTGCCTGTGACTTGAGGTCTCTCAGTCCAGCTGCCAGAGCTGAGCCCCTCACCTGCTTTGTTCTCCCTCACAGTTTCTGTTTTTCAGGATGCCCACTGTTGTCATGGTGGCTGGTGGCAAAGACCACCACCCACTGTATTTAAGGAAAGATTTAATAAAGAGGATAGGACCAAGTTCCTTGATCAGGCACAGGCTGTGTTCAGACAAGTGCAGTGACCAGCAAACCAGGCTGTTTTATACCACTTCCTGTCTACTCCCTTTCCTTGTTTCTCCCCAATCCCCTTTCACTAAACGTTCTTGTGTCATTTTTTCTTAGTCTCTACACCTCTCCCCTTGAATGCCTCAAATCCTCACAATCCTCTTTTTTCCCATTTTCTTATCAGTTATGAAGGTGGCCATCTCCAAAGCTGGGGCTGGGACTTTCTTTCAATCATCCATCGATTAGTAACTAGAAACTTCTAATCCTTGGCATCATCTCTCTTATCTGTTGTCTATCAGGTTTGTCTTTTTATGTTCTTCCTTATCACTTCCCCTCTCATTTATTTTCCCTTTTGCACTGAATAGGTCCTTGATTAAGTTTAATTGGACAGATGCTCTTACCTTCACATATCTACAGCACAAGATATTTTCCCAGCAGAATGACAAAAAGACAAGTGATTTTTATTGTTTGCAACTTGGATTTGAGTCAGGAATAGTACAGGCCAGGGCAAAAAGAGTATCAAATTAATCTTAAAGCCTCCTTGCTGAAACCAGCTCTATGTTGCTAAACCCAAGAAACATAACTGCATTCCTGTCTTTGAAAGTCCAGCATAGAAAGAAAAACTGTAGGTGATGCAGCTAAAAGGGCTAGCATGACACCTGGATCTAATAGCTTGTCTGACCTCATGATGCAGCAGTAGCCACCAGCACCTTGCACTGAGCCCAGTGGAAGCAAATGACAGCGTCTTTTTTTTAGCTTACTTGTGCCTTGTGAATGATCTACAGCTTGCAGGAAGCATGGCTGCTGGATGACTCCCAGAGGAGATACAGGGATACCCTGTGGATTAGAAACTTGTCTAAAACACATCACTTCTGAATTGATACTGCACCTTTAACCTGTTTTCTCAAGGTCCAAACTGTTGATTAGTAAGTTTAAAATGGACACCAACAGAATAGACCACTTGCAGCAGTCAAGCATTGAGAAAAGGGAAGCAAATACGTGATGCATGCCTTTTGTGTTAATACCTGTCTGATCTCTGGGATGCATCCTCTTTACCTGACCAAGAGTTTTCAAGGAAACTCTTGCATAGTCATTGATTGTCCATAATCCAGATGTTGAACCGTTCATGGAGGTGTCCGAATGTGCAGTATGCCTCAGCTAACACTAGATGTTGCCCATGTACTTCAGAAGCTGATACTCGTCATGCAAAAGGAAACAGGCTTGAGGCTTTAGGAAAACTACCCTAGGTACATAGCTATGGGCTTCCTACTTCAGAATTATTTCAGTCAGCAGTACAAATATATTTCTGCCTCACTTTAAATGGTGGTTATGCCTTCTTATTCTTCTCACCATTGTTCATATCTGGCCAGTACTGTCTGAGTGGTGAATTGAAAGGAAACTCTTACCTGCCTTCTTAAAATTTCCTTTGTTTTTTGTTGTTTTGGTTTTTTTTTTGGTTACATCTGTGTGAAGCAGTGCTACCCAGGGTGGAAATATGCACACTGTAAGTGAATGTGACAAGGTTGTTACTAAGCCTTCAGTACACGCTCACTGTTTTCTATCTTTGTACTCTGTATCTTGTTCTGTTTGTCATCTTCTTCTCTCTTGAACAAAAAAACTTATGTGGTTATAACACTGAAGTGGGAAATTGGAGTACTTTGATCAGATTCCTGCTCATCCAGGCATAATTTACCTGTTTTAGATTAGTAGTTTTCCTCTATTTGGGCCTTGCTGTCTCTTGTTTAGAAGGGCCCTAGGGGTGCTTCCTCCCCACATGGGGGTGTTACATTCTTAAATATATATCTAAGTGCTTGAATGGGATTGATAAAATTATGTGGGAGAAAAGTACACTTAGAGATAAAACCATTACCTATATTAAAGATGAGAAGTCTATCCCACAATATTCAGCTCTCTAGAGTGTCATGGATTTGGAGGAATTAATGGCCGGTGTACATACAGTCCTGGCAGCCAATTCCTCTGAACTCCAGCCAGACCACTGCTCTTGTTCTTTTGAGGCATACCTTGAAGTCTTTGCCGTATGCAAATCCTTCAAAGTGCTTTAATCATGACACTTTCACAGAAAATAAAACCACAGGAACCCTGAATGCCATCCAATGACCATAAGTAAACATCAGACTGGCTCTATATCTATCACCTGGCTGCAGAAGAGATTCTGAATTATTTCTGCCTCTTTACCTGTGAGAGAAAGCCACTTCCACTCCCAGTCCTGCTGCCTTTCTTGAAGAAAATCCCTTCCTTCCTGGTGTGCTAACAAAAAGTATCACCTGTGTTTCTTTGGTTTTACTGCTCTTCTTCTTGGGATTAATATTGCTCTTGGGTTTTATGTCAGTTATTCTCCCAATGGAATCAAGGTGCTGCATCTTAATGTTATACATCATTTCAAACACAGACTGTCTGGATGATAAATCCATGCACTCTGTCAGACATGCTCAAGGCCTGAATGTCTGGCAATTAACAAGCAAAACATATCTACCTAGTGCATGTCCTCCTGCTCACTATTTTGATTCATCCACACAGAAAGAGGTCCTTAGCAAGAAAAATTCAATGATCCATTTGTCAAGGATCTCTGACTTTATAGAGAAATCTCACCAGGTCATTTTCTTTCTCTGGAGTGGTCTGTGAGTGTCTTCTCTGTAGTCAGACTGAATTAGAAAAATCTACAGCACAGACTTCATCTGTTTGAACAGAGAAAATAGAAGATTTGACATTTAATTGCTGCAAAGTTAGACAGCAGAAGTGTTTGAACTATTTTGGGTTTGTCCTGGCAGGCAGCTGAACAGTCCTCCACAGTGGTGTGGGGAGAGAGATGGAAGGGTAAAAGTGACAAAACTTGTGGGTTGAGACAAAGTCAGTTTGATAGGTAAAGCAAAAACTATGTGTGCAAACAAACCTTCAGCAGGCAGATATTCAATTGTCTCTGGGAAAGCAGGGTTTCATCACATGTAATGATTGCTTGGGAAGACAAACACGGTAACTCCAAATGCCCTCACTCCTTTTCCCTTTTTTCCCCCTCAGCTTTATATGCTGAGCATGGTGCCATACAATATGGAATATTGTTTGGTCAGTTGGGGTCAGCTGTCCAGCTGTGTCCCTTCCCAACCTTTTGTGCACTCCCCTCCTGCTGACTGGCCAAGCATGATGAGAAACAGAAGAGGGCTTACATTGTTCAAGCACTGTTCAGCAGTATCCAAAACACGTGAGTGTCATCACTCTATTCTCAGCACCAATCCAAAACACAGAATCATACAAGCTACTATGTAGAAAATTAACATTATTGAGCAAAACCCAGTACAGCTATGGAGGAAGAGATTATGCATGCATTTGAAGTCTTATATTTGAAGTTGCCAAAACATTGTTATTTTTCTTTAACAGATAATATATGTTTCATTTGTAAGTAATGATGTCTAAGAAGCTCTCTCTCTCACTGATGTCTATCCTTTTGTTAGAGCAATCAGCACATTTGACAGATATTTAAATGAGGGGCTATTTAGTGCTGTCAATAATACCAGCAGTCCAGGAGAAAGTGCCTTGAGATTTGTGCATAACACAGAACTACAAGACAGAAGGACAGCAAGTTGTGAGTGTGGAACCCTTTGAATGTTGAAAGATATAATAATGTTTTAAAGATCTGCTTTTGAATCTGCTTATTTGTAGACTTAAAAATTTAGGGCAAATGTTGCCTAAATGGTTCTTTCAAAACTGTGATACAGACTCTTAAGGAATATTCTCTATCATGTCTGGTCTGAGTGAGGATGACCTGTTTCCACCTGCTGGGAACTTCTCTGTACTTGCTAACACGGGTTAGATGATTAAAGAGGCTGGAGCATCTCTCTAATGAGGAAAGGCTGAGAGAGAGCTGGGTTTGTTCAGCCTTGAGAAGAAATGACTGAGAGGTACCAATGTCTGTAAGTATCTCGAGGGAGTGTATCAGGAGCATGGATGAGATCATCTTCTCAGTGGTGCCCAGCAATAGGACAAGAGGCAACAGGCAGAAACCGATGCACAGGAAGTTCCACCTGAACTGAGGAAGAACTTTGTCACTATGCAGGTGACTGTGCATGGAACAGATTGCCCAGAGAAGGTGCAGAGTGTCCCTCTCTGCAGATATTCAAGAGCCATCTGATCACAATCCTTTGCCAGGTGCTCTGGGATGACCATGTTTGAGCAAGGAGGTCAGACCAGGTGATCCACGATGGTCCCTTCTGACCTGAACCATTCTGTGATTCTGTTTATAGTTACAGTATTCAGAACTGGAAATGTCAGTTCCTGAAACAGTACCCTCTGGAATACGGGCCTGTTCAATAACTGAGTACGTTATTTTTCTTGTGAAAGTTATTGTGACTGATTGAATGTATCTCAAGTCTGTAATATTATAGACCCCTTCAGGATCTGTTTCTTTCTACTGACAAGTTAAGCTTTTTGGTCTGTGTTCAGGGGTTGAAGAGTGGGTAGCGAAGCCTACTCAGAAATGTGTAGCACCTGCCTGTGTATACGGTACTGAAGTGAAAACATCATCAAAGTTCTGTGTAAGAAGTAGAAAGAACAGAGAACTGATTGTTCTGCTCTTGGCAACCCTGTGTGGTGCAGGAACCTGAAAAACTTTGGCAGTTAGTCTCAAAATTGCTTTTATGGTGAGGACATTGAATACAGAGGGATAAGACAGGCCTGAGTTTGCAAACTTTCTCAGCTGTGAACAGTTCTTGGCTTTTGCACTTTTCTAAGCTAGATGTATTTTTGTGTATTTAGTAACATCTTACAGATTTCTCTTCCATAAACTTGTTCCATCACCCTTTAGACCCTTGTAATAGTGTTTGCAGTATGTTTTGTCAGATGTTTCTACAGATGTGCTTGTTCCTGTATGAAGAACTACAGCCTTATTCATTTTTAACCAGACCCACAGTAACTTCATATGTCCTTGAAAACAGCTGAACTGTTTTCAAATGGAAATGTCCACAAGTAGTATCACCTTGGGCAAAGACATTATATGGCGTATGCTCTGATGGGAATATACTGTATTAGCTCTGGAAACGTTTGAACACAAGCTCCTTCACCCTATTATAAAAAATACATATTTCTTAAAATGTAGCATTATCTTGGTAAATTGTATGTATTGACTGTCAGCCCTTGTAGCTAGCACTGCTTGACATTGAAAATATGTAACAAAAACTCATTGACATGTGTCTTTGTCATATTAGAAAGGGTTACACAGTAGCCTGGAGGAACCTGGAGGTTCCCAGCTCAGACAGCTGGAGACGGTAATTGCATGTCACTCTCCAAAACTCTGGTGTTTTCTGTTAGTTATGTTAGAGTTTTATGTTAGCTCCTTTGTTGTACTACTGCTTTCACATCACAATCAGTCTGTTGGAATCCAGAGACGTTGGAAAAGAGTTGTTGGAATAGATCCGCCTACACCTTGTGGAGAATCCCCACAGGGCAGTGGATGCCCAGAGGAGTCTGTGGCCCCTTGGGAAGCCCACGCTGAAGCAGGCGTCTGCCAGGACCTGTGCCCCTATGGAGAGAAGAACCCAAGTCTGCTGGAGCAGATTTGTTGGTGGACTTGTGACCCCATGAGACTGGACCAGCCTTTTCTGTAATGACTCCACCACAGGGAATAGACCAACATTGGAATAGTTTGTAAAGAACTGCAGCCTTTTGGAAGGACCCTCATTGGAGAAGTTCATGGAAGACTGTCTTCCATGGGAGACACTCCATGCTGAAGTAGGTGAAGAGTGTGAGGAGTTCTCCTGAGGAGGAGGGAGCAGCAGAAACAACGTGTGATGAACAGACCACAACTCCCACTCCCTCTTACCCTGCACCACTCGGGAGGTGTGGAGGAGCTGGAGAATTTGTGAGTAAAACTGAGCCTGGAAAAAAGGGGAAGGTGAAGTGAATGTGTTTTAAGATTTAGGTTTTATTTCTCATTACCCTACTCTGATTTAATTGATAATATATTAAGATTATTTTCCCAAGTCATGTCTGTTCCTTCCATGATGGTAATTGCAGGGAGATCTCTCCCTGTCTTTATCTCAACCCATGAGCTTTTGGTTATATTTTTTTCCCTTGTCCCATAGAGGAGTGGAAGTGATAGAGCACCTTTGGTGGGCATCTGGCATCCCACTAGAGTCAACCTACCACAAGCCGGCACAGGTTTTAGAAAGGTAGGTGTACAGCAACTCTTTAAATATTTGACCTTCTTTTTCAGGAAAATCATAACTGCGTAATGTTCTATGTTGCATTAAAGACTATGACACAAACGCTTTAAAAATAGACTTTTTCTCTAGTTGCATTTACTCCACTGAAAGTCACACATTTTTCCTTCCTTAGCTGGTCTTCCAAGAAGAGCTAGATAATAATAAACCTGAGATTGTGGTTAATGGCACTAATGCCCAACATTGCTCAAAAACATCATTGCAAGTTTCAGGTAGGCCACACCTATGGAGATGTAATTATATACAAGCTGTTCTAGGGAAGGGCTAGTAAAACTATGTGTGTGGAAAAAAAAGTAAAAAAGTGCTCAGATGTTCAAGATTATTTGTTCTTGTATAGCTCTGCATAATATTTAATTCCTAATAAGGAAGGCATTACAGAGCTATCCTCTGAGAAGTAATACCTTGTTTGGTTTTCCCGTATTTCTTATAGTGGTTATAGACTTTGTAGGTCTGTGTTTAGATATGTAAGTTTTGCTTTTCTGTACTTTGAAGCAATCAAATAAATGGAAATTAAGAGCAGCTTTGTTTTACTATTCTTTGGAAATTTCACTAATATAATCTGAAATGCATATCTTTTCTTTTTTAGTAAATGTTTCTTGCTCCCTGCATCTGTTGAAACTTGGATAATCCTAAGAAAGCTGTATTATGCATTCTGTAAGAAAATGGCCTTATAATGTATTTATTCATTTCAACAAGTGTACTGGATGCATTTATTCCTAGTAATCTTCCTAAATTACACAGAGATGTTCGTAAATTAAACAGCCCTGATAAATACTGACAGACATGTCAGAGGGATTGTTACTGGGGTGTTGGCCTGAGAGGTACAGAGTTTCTTCATGTACAAACCTGTCCAAGACAACAGTGTGTTTCATTTCTGTATGTGCCAACTCTGCCAACAATTTTGAATGTTGAATGAAAAAATAGGGACATTACTAGTGGGACTTGAGTCTGAATAAACATGCCATGGGAATGGGTTTATCACAGTGTACATTTGTTTATGATTACCTGGGTTCATGTCCAAGTTTGGTTATAAGTTCAAAAACTTTATGGATTTAATTATATTTTTTGTTATTCAAAATTAATTAATGCACTGTTTAATTTTTATTAGATACAGCTGTAGAAAGCTTGTATTTATGGTTTTTAACTACTTGTGTCCATTTAGGTTGATAGTTCGTACCCAGGAGTGTGACATTGACTTGCTGCATGGACAAAATGGGATTGGTGCAGGGTAATCCATGACTGTGAGCTTGCAACTGCTAACTTTTGTAAATATCTGTAAATAGATGATTTAAAACATTCTAATCTTGCATAGAGGTGTGTCTTCATCCAGACTTCAATACCTGCATCATTGTCATCACTTAGGTGAACAATTTGAAATACCTTCAGCTTATGACTTCATTCAGATTAAACTTGCCAAACTGTAGCTGTAAAAAATAGTCTCACGTATTAGTAAGAAACATCACACTTGTACATATGAGCATTTGCAGTCAGGCTTAGGATGTTTTTGAGTATAGAACTCTTAGATGTATCTTTACTCTGTGCCTGTGTGAACACCTGTGCATTCTGTTCCCATGGCTTGCCGTGCTCAACACTTTAGTTCCCTTTTCATTGAAAAAATTCTCATAGATGCTCAGATCAATGCAATTCTTAACCTCCTCAACAACACAAAATGATAGAAATAGGGATTGTACTCAACTTTTTTGGCATCACTTAATTGACAGATTGGGACCTACTTAAGTGCAATGCATTTTTGTTTGTTTGTTTAATGTTTAATGTTTAATGGCAGTACTGCGTAAATTGCAAATGCACACACTTGTCCATAGGTTTCACAAGTTTGCCACTCTATCATAAAGTTAGTCTAGTCTTTAAAATAATTCTATAACAATGGAAATAGTGGCATTCACTCAGTGCAGTAACTTTGTTCTGCATATAATCCATGTGATATATTACCTGTGATGATAAAGTATCTATCCATAAAACTTTCCTCCCTGCTACTCCATGTATGGTAGTTATTCTCAGGAGCAATCTCTATGGCTAGACCTCAAGTTTTTATTATCAGCCTTTAATTGCATGACAATATGTTACCTTTTACCACAGGATATGCATCCTGGCTGTGAATGGCTGCTGGATTCTTGAAAGTCTGTAAAAACCAATCTTTTGTTTTGGCCATCCCGGTTACTTCTGTTTTTCCTGAAAAGGAATGAGCTCCTACTGTAAAACAATTAAAACGCCTTACACTAAAGTTCTTAAAAAAGCCATGAATGTGCCTCTTCTCATATGAAGTGATGTTGATTCAATGGTTTGGCTCAATCTGCTTTGATTAATTTATTCATATTGGTATTGAAATTATTTCTCTGGTTTTGCAGTAGGTGATTACTTTCAGGGAAGCTAAAGTTACAAATATGGATTCTATGTACTTATGTACGTGATAAATTTATGTCATATTTAGAATCCTATTATCATAGAATATGCTGAGGTGGAAGGGAAGCACAAGGATTATTGAGTCTAGCTCAAACATGCAGGACACCCCAAGAGTCACACTATGTGTCCCAGAGCATTGTCCAAGTGCTTCTTGACCTAGACAGGCTGGATGCTGTGACTACTTCCTTGGGGAACCTGTTCCAGTGCCCACCCACCCTCTGGGTGAAGAACCTTTTCTTAATCTCCAAGCTAAACCTCCCCTGATACAATTTCAGGCCATTCCCTCGGATTCTGTCACTGGTCAGCAGAGAAAAGAGATCAGTGCCTGCCCTTCCTCTTGCCCTCACAAGGAAGTTGTAACTGCAATGAGGTCTCCCCTCAATCTCCTCCAGGCTGAGCAGACGAAGAGACCTCAGCCACTCCTTGTACAGCTTTCCCTCATGGCCCTTCAGCATTTCTGTAGCCTCCCTTTGGGCACTCTCTAATAGCTCAATGTCTTTTTTTATATTATGTCACCCAGAACTGCCCCCAGCACTCAAGGTGAGGCTGCCCCAGTGCAGAGCAGAGGAGGACCATCCCCTCCCTTGCCTGGCTGTGATGCTGTGCCTGACGCACCCCAGGACATGGGTGACCCTTCTGGCAGCCAAGGCACTGCTGGCTCATGTTCAACTTGCCCTTAATCCTCCCTCAGATCTCTTTCTGCAGTACTGCTCTCCAATATCTTGTTCTCCAGGCTGGCTGCACATCCAGCATTGCTCCATTTTAGGTACAGAACCTGTCTCTTTCTCCAGTTAGACTTCATATTGTTGGTGATTGCACAGCCCTGTAAATTTGTCCAGGCCTCCTTTGGGTTCTCTCTGCTTTTGAGGTAGTCAACAGCTCCTCCCAATTTAGTAGCATCAGCAGACTTCGTATAACTTCAAGACCTTTTTCAAACGGTACTCTGCAGAAAAATACTGTACAAAACACTTTTTAACCGTTTCCTGTACAAAACACATTTTAATCATTTATTGTACAAAACACATTTTTACCCGTATCTATTCCTCACTCAAAAATACATACCATTATCTGCCTGCTTTAGCTTTCTGGTTTTCATGGTCGGTGGGTGTAAATTAAACTGATTACTACTGATATGATTTTGTTGTATTTGTAAGGCAACTGCTCGAAGAAAACCCTGATGCCAAAATGAGGAAATCCTTCACTCTGTGAAGTGAAATTCTGAGAGGTCTAAGTAATAATTTTAAATGCAGAAATAAAAAGAAGAGTACTGCTTTTTTAGTGAAATACCATGTCTCAGATACCTATAGTCTTTGGAGGTCTTCTGTTATTTTTTTAAGCTTCAGAACCTTACACTTTATTTGCTGTATGTTTTTTTCATTTTCATTTTCATTTTCACTTACACAGCTGTCAGTTTATAAAGGCATAGTGTATGTCAACTTTTGTAACTTCCTGTTTCACAAATTGAGTTATTAATTAAAATGTAGAGCAGTAGCATATCAGTGTACCACTGTGTTCATCATGGGATTTTTCTTTTTGGGAATATTCACCTGCTGCATAATCATTTGGTTCAGCCAAATTATTCTGTGATTCTCTAGTGGTGAGCCTTCTTCACTCCCTGTAGTCCAGCACACAGAGTTGGAAGGTTTTTTCCTAGTGTTAATTACACTAGGAAGTGTAGAGTTGTTCATCTGTTAAGTGATAAATGTATATACCTGTCTTTGGTGAAAACTTGCAGTTGGACGAAGAGGTATAGCAAAGTGTACATATTTATATATACTGTGGAGTCTTTCAAGATTATCAGACATTGATTTTTAAAACATTAAGTAGCAGTCTTATAAGCTGAAGAGAAGATAGTTGTCTGTATTTCTGGATAGCAAAAATAGGGAGAACAGAATAAGAAAACTGTGACAGCATTGTAATCAGGAGTTTGCACCTGTTTAAAACTCTTAGAAAAATATAACTTCATAGCATAGGAAATTCCACGTTGGCATATGCAAAGCAGTGCTCTCATGGACAATGTTTATCTCTGTTTGCGAATTTTACTTTACTGTGACGGTTTTTGCATATATTACCTACTTACATTTGTCTGACTGTTTAAGATAAAGGCCTGGGTGTCGTGTGCCCAAAGATGATTTTAGGATACACCAAAAGTAAAAAAATGTTAAAGTAGAAATAGCAACAAAACTCAAATTTAGGAACAAAATATACCTGGACCAAGTTATCCCATACACCTTTCTCAGCTTCATTTATGGAAGCATAAATGAAGCTGAGAAAGGTGTATAGGATTTGAAAAGACCTCTAAGGTATATAAGGATTTGAAAAGACCTCGAAGGTCATCAAATCCATTTATTAACCCAGCATTGCCATGTTCACTACTCATCCATGTCCTTAGGCACCGTGTCTAAAATACCTCCAGGGATGATGATTTCACCACTTCTGTTCGTATACCTGAAAACCTTTCAATGAAGAAGTTTTTGCTTACATGAAGTCCAAACCTCACTTGGCACAGCTTAAGGCCATTTCTCTTATCCTATTGTTTGCTGACTGGAAAAAGAGGCCAAACCTTCCCTGGCTGTGATGTCCTTTTGAGTAGTTAGAGAACACTAAGGGCTCCCCTGAGCCTCCTTTTCTCCAGGCTAAACAATCCCAGCTCCTTCAGCTGCTCCTCATAAAACTTGTGCTCCAGACCCTTCACCAGCTCTGCTGCCCTTCTCTGGGCACACTTCAGCACTTCAATGTCCTTCTTGTCATGAGGGGCCCAGAACTGCACGTGGAACTTGACGGGTGGCCTCACCAGTGCTGAGTACAGGGGGAGAATTGCTGTCTTGGTCATGTTGGCCAGGAGCTAGGCCAGGAGTGGATTCACCTGCCACCCCAAGAAGCAATCTGATTACATTCTCCCCCCATCTCTTAGATCCTCTCCTTCTACAGGGGGTTGAGAGGGTGAAGGATCCTTCCCTTCCTGGGATGCAGCCGGCTGGGGCGCTTATCTCAGGGATGGCTGGGCATGGCTCCACCAGTCAATCTCCTCTTCAGAAGAGCATCTGAGTTCTTGATGTCTCTTAGCCATTCTGCCTCCCCTCTTAGCTCTGACATGAGGCTGAGCAACTTGTCTACTGGCTCAGCTAGGGGCACCTCACACAAGTGCTGCCCCCAGTGCCATCTAATACCGGTGACAGGCTCTGGCCCTCTCCACAGCCTGACATCCAGATGGATGCATGAGTCTGTGGGAGTTTAGGTTCCCCACGTTCTTTCTGGTGCATGCAGAGGGATCCGTGCAGGGATCTGGCTGCTGCCACTCCCAGCTGTGTCTGCATAGGGTTGGAACCGCCTCTCATCAGTCCCAGCAGTCCTTACTTAAGGACTTCTCTCTGCACTGAGATTAAATTTTTGCCAGTTTAGGAAAACTCCCTATGGTTCTTGATGCAATCCACTGCTCCGGAGTTTGACCGCTAGTGCAGTTCACCTCAGAGATTGCAGTTTTCATCTGCAATACCTAGTTTTGGTAGAAAAAAGTTTCTGGGATAATATGGTAATTCCTTGTTCCGAAGCAGCAGACATTGCAGGTCCGATGTGCAATATCCCGGGTACATTGGTTTGTGCTGCTGTGTGTCCCTGGAAGTGGAGGGGAGCAGTGTAGCGCCCTGTTGCAAGGCAAACTGGAAAAGTGAATGAAGGACTTGTATCTGTTTCACATCTTCCATTACTGTGAATTATATCATGGAACTATGTGCAGTATTCCATAATTAAGCATAAAATGGAGGCATCCAGCTATACTCAAGGACATACTGTGCCTGTAGCTGGAAATGTGCTACAGTTGTTACTAAAATTTCTTTTTTTTTCTGATGTCCGTAGCTACA
Organism: Hypocryptadius cinnamomeus; assembly: GCA_013400635.1. NCBI lineage: Eukaryota > Metazoa > Chordata > Aves > Passeriformes > Zosteropidae > Hypocryptadius > Hypocryptadius cinnamomeus. Next base: position 11,878 of record VYZP01014356.1, on the reverse strand, counting down.
ACTAATACAAGATAAACAGGCTATGTGCCAATTTATCTAAATTTCTCTGCACAGACAGCATCAAGTACACAAGAGATTATTGAATCCAAATTAGAAAAGACAAATAATTACATTTGAGGTAATTATTTTTCTAATTATTTCTCTATTTATTTTATTATTATTTCTCTATTTATTTTATTATTATTTCTCTAACTATTTTCCTAATTATTTCTCTATTATATCAAAATTTTGAAATACTTTCTGCTGCAGATTTTGATATCCTAGAGTTAGATCCACTGGAAAGCCACCAAGGTATTGAGGGGGTTGTTAACACCTGACATATTCACAATGTCTTAGAGAACGTTAATAATGTCTGAGACAACAGGGTTGATTTCCCTCGAGAAGACTCTAAGGAGTCTTCTAAGTTGTTTGGGATTGGGGTTTTTTTTTGCTTTATGCTTTTTTTACCATGTGGGTGAGAAAATACTGGAATAGTTTGCTCACAAGATTTTTAAATCTCCGTCCTTGGAAACACTTAACACTCTACTGGACAAGTAGACACAAGTGCTCTACTGGACAAGAGACCTAACTTGATTAGTCCTGTGTTGAGCAGGAGGTTCATATACAAGATCCTGGAGGTTTCATTTGGCCTAAAATATTTCATTATTCTATTGCTTGTTGTTCTAATTATATATTAAGGCCATGGTGACTTTTCTTTTAACAAATGTGGTCCTTAAATTTTCACAGCTGAGCACAAAATTGAGGTATCTCACAGTCCAATTTTTTTTTTTTACCTTGTAGCCTGTTATATGGCAAAGTTTTAAAAATTATTGCCAGTATCTTTTCTAATGTGGTGTTCGATCACACCCTTATAGTCTGGCATTACAATTTATTTTAGATTATATTTGTAGTATATTACCACTCAGGCAACTTATTAGCAGTGATAGAAAGAAAACCTATCCACATTTAATTCACATCTAGGTTTAGCCCTGACAATTCAACTGAACAACTCCAGGCTCTTCTGGTGAGCTGTAAACTGGCTTTTATTATCAATATTTTTGTCTGCAATGCAACCATCCTTCTTCTCACAAAGTATATTCACTCCATAATCCAAACAGCAGTTACCTACCCATAAAAACATGTTGATATAAAATAAACAAAAGATGACATTTTGAGGAACCCAAAGAACACAGCTGAAAAGAAATGGTACACAACTGCCTTTATGGAACTAATAAAAATGATTCATTGGGGAGCTTCTCAAAATTTGGCAATTCCTCTTGCCTCATGTAATTTTGCTCTTTTGTCAACCCTGATGGCAAAATATTAAATTGTAGCAGTGAATAAATACTACATGTTTATTTGAATGGTTTTTGGTTTACCTTTCAAAATTTTACCACTTTGGACTTTCCTGAAAGTCGGATGTCTTTTTAAAGTGTGATTTGTTTGTCATTGGTAGGTCATAGAAGACAGTTATGATGTCTGGGATAGTAAAATCTGTTGCCTTGATTCATTTGGACCTTGAACTAGACAATATAACAAATACTGAGAAAGTTTGGTCATCTTGAGACTATCTATGATTTATAGTGATAGTTAAAATTTACTTGTGTAATTTAAGCACTTACCTGCTCTTTGACATTCGATATAAAATGCCATGAAAATTTTTTTTTCCTTCCTATCTGTCCTTATTTTACTATTTCTGTAATACCCATCCTGTTTTCCTGCTTAGTGGATTTTGTGGGGTGGGGTTTTTTGGTGGGTTGTATTTGGTTGGTTGGTTGGGGGCTTTTTGTTTGTTTGGTTTTGGTTTTGTTTTGGGGGATTGTTTGTTTGAGATTTTTTTTTGAGGAGGGTTGATTGATTGGATTTTTACTGACTCAACAGGTCTTTCTCTTAAGTTTCATCGCATAAATAAAACTATTATCTAGATGTCTGCAGCATGACTAGATCTGTAGGATGGTGGTCCTTTGGTCTAACACTGTATCCTATTGCACAGTGAAAACCTCAGAGGTTACACAAAATTAAACAACGAAACAACAATGAAGCTTGTGTTCCTTGTTTCAAGTCAACAGTTTTGAGACAAAAAATGTGAGAATTTTCCAGGTAAAGAGAAGTGAGTCAGTGAAAATCTCATGACTGTTTAATAAGACCAAATTCAGAGTGCTGTATCAGTGTTAGGGCATCAGCACAGGCTGGGGATGAACAGAGGGAGAGCAGCCCTGTGAGAAGGACTTGGGGTGCTGGTGGGTGAGAGGCTGGACATGCCCCAGCCATGGGCACTCCCAGCCCAGAAAGCCAAACGTGTCCTGGGCTGCATCCAAAGCAGCGTGGGCAGCAGGGGAGGGAGGGGATTCTGCCCCTCTGCTCTCATGAAGGATGGAGCATCTATTCTGTGAGGAAAGGTTAAGAAAATTGGGATTGTTCAGCCTTGAGAAGGGAATGCATCAGGGTGACCTAGTTGCAGCATCCAGATCCCTCTGGATGGCATCCTGTCCTCCAGGAGTGTCAACTGCACCACTCAGCTTGGTGTCATCTGCAAATTCATTGAGGGTGCACTCAATCCCTTCGTCTGTGTCACTAATAAGGACGTTAAGTAATACTGGTCCCAGTATGAACCCCTGGGGGACACCACTTATTAGTGATGTCCATTGAGACTCTAAGCCATTAACCAACTACCCTCCGGATGCAACTGTCCAACTGTTTTCTCAGTCTGCTCATCAAATCCATCTCGCTGCAGTTTAGAGAGAGGAAGGTTGTGGGGGACTGTGTCAAAGGCTTTGCAGAAGTTCAGATGAATGGCAGCTGGTCCACTGGTGGAGTCACTCCATCAGAGAAGGCCACTGTAGGGTGATCAGGAAGGACTTGCCCTTGGTGAAGCCTTGCTGGCTGCCACAAATCACATCCCGGTCCTCCATGTGCCTTTATGTTTAGCAGGAAAATTAATTTTCAGCACTTATTAAGAAATGACTGTAAGTGACTGTATTAATAAAAGAGTATTCTGTCCAGCTGTGGTCTCAGACTGTCAAAAAGCAAGTTTCCCCTTGTGAATAGCCTGAACTACATATAACACTGTAATTACTGCAGCTCGTGAGGTCCATATACTTAAGAGAACCTGCTAAAAATTCTGAAAATAAAATTATAAGTGGATGTTTGATCCGTTTGTTACAGAAATAGCTGATCTCTTTCTCAGCAGAGCAAGCTGCCAATGCTTGGGAGCTGTTAATAGTAATGTGTTTGTAGCTGCAGTGGCAAGGATTTGACAGTGCAACTTTTCCAGCAGCAATGTTGTCTGAAAATGTCCCAACTTCCTGTCAGCTGTTTCTTATACATGCCATTTCTTCCTTAGTACCTCTTTGTGGAGCTGCACAATAAGGTCATTCAGCCCTTTCTAACAAAAGCAGTAAAAAAACCACAAAAAAAACCCCAAAAAACCCTTTTTTTTTTTAAAGCCTGCTTTCAAAGGCACAGTTTACATCTTAATTGTAATGGCTGAAATTAATTTATTCCCCCTTCAGTGAGATTTCTTGGATACACAAGTGAGGTCCCATGGTAGTTCAAGAGTTAGCAGATATACGTGTACGATACCAATAACAGGCAGCACTAATTTTTCTCCCTGCCTCTTTGCAGGTCCCAGGGGAGGGTAAATTACACACAACATTTTGATCATTCAGCTCCAAGGGATCAAAGGGGAAAGGAATCTGTCACCGACACAATTGATTTTCCACTAAACTCCAGCCCTAAATGTATTCTTTTTAAACAATGAATTTCAGCAAAACAATTATGCTTAAAAGGAATTTAAGGAATTAAACCAAATTTAAGCTAGATAATTTTCAATAAAAAGATCAAATCACTTAACTATTTATCAGAAGAAGTTTCAGAGGCAACCACCTTTTGCAAAGACATTTCTACTCTTTTCTGATAAGCAAAGGTTTTATTGTGTTTTTTGCGACTTCAGTAAGTGGAAACCTAGAACATCCTAGGAATTCCTTTCTACCCAGAACAGACAGTTGTAATTTACTGGGAATGTCTCCCATACTGAGTGCTGGGACCTGGATCTCAAGCAGCTGTACAGAAAGTCATGGGTTGGCTTGGCTTGGGATCGCAGTCTAACCAGGGATGCTGCATAGCTTTGTATCCATGGCTTGGATACACAATACAGAGCACACATCATTCTCAGGAACTCTGCTTTGTCTAAAACAAAAATCAGCATAGGAGGCTACTTGTCCATATTACTATTTTTATGAGAAGTGGTTATCTATGGTGATTATTTGTATCAAGAGCAGTTGGTTTTTTCAGCTTCTAAGGTCTTCTGTACAATCAGAAGGGTTCTAATGACCATCCTTCTATTCAAGTATTTCCAAATCTCCTCTCACTTGCAGTCTAAATTCCCTTTATGGACCTTTGAAAACTCTCATGCCTTTGTGTCTTTGGCTTCTATCAGGACCTTTTCATGCTGAAGGTCATCCATGCACCACATCCACATAGTATGAAAGATGCTATAGGTCTTTCTGACTCCGTGACTTAGACATAGAATGGAAACTGTAAAGAATGTGTTTGGGATTTTTGTGGATTTGAAGGAGTGGTCATGTATTTTTTTGGTCCTTTTTAATAGTTTGCAATGCTTTTCAAATTTTTTTTAATCTATCTTCTATAGGTTTTATAATGTGAGTACTTATGCCATTGATACCAATTTTTGTGGTCACTTTGTAAGTTTTCAGTGCTGCAAATGGTAATCCAATGCATGCACAGTCTTACCTGTAGATTGCAATACAGATGTTCTTGAAAGATATACATATTCTTCATTTTGTGGAATCCTGTAATATATTTGAAAAGGAGGGATTAGATAGGCAACTACCAAACTTAAAATAAGAGAAATAGAAATACCAGGTTGGATTATAGCAGATAGCATTTTGCATGGGCATCAAGATACTTATTTTGAAAGAAGAAAAAGAAATTTTAGTCAGTATCTTTTATTAATCTTTTATTTATTTCATTTGAACAGAGAAGTATATTACATTTGCTCTATAACTGAAAAGACCACTGTGTAGGATTTCTGATAATACTGTGATATGTCAGGTCTGGATAGAATATTGATAGCCTACTTTTAGTGAGAATCAGTAGGCAAATAAGTATTTCAGAAAGGTGAGCTAAGCTCATAGTCAAAACTGAATAATTTTCTGGCATCATCAGAGGAATGATTACTAATCAGTTGGAAAGGCTGAAGCTTAATGTTGCAGCCAATTTAACTTACTCTACCTCGTAGAAATAGTGTTCTTAGTTGAAGGAGAAAAAGTAATAGGAAGGTGAAAATAGGCATTTTTTTTTCACATGGCAATACAAAAAGAGAGAAATTAAAGAGGAAAAAAAAGACAAAGGAGTGTCCTTAAAATCAAATACATTTTTACATATCTCTGAGTACTCATGTATATAAATGTAAGCAAATACTTTGTAAGAAAGTGCAGACAAAACAAGCTACCCTTTAAGTGAGCAATCTTTGCAAATCTTTGTCCTTAATGTTGTACTATAGTCAATGTTCTACTTTTCTAATGATTCTTTTTCAGAGCCTAATATTTCAAGAGTACTGAGCAGGCCTCATACCTAAAATGGTCCAAATTCTTCAAAAATATTGTCTGCTGTCATTAGCTTAACCCAGTGAAAAGTTCAGGGACTTTTGATCTCTTCTTAATGGCCCTCTGGGAACAAACTATAGAAATCACTCACTGTGCATCAAACAAGACCAGAGATGCTGTCTAAAAAGCAGGAGGGAAACCCCCCCAGAGACTGCTTCTCGTAGAGAACAGTCCTCAGTTTGTGAGGTAATGTGAAACAAGGAACTCAAGATAATTATCTCTGCCTAATAACCCCAAAGGGTCAATCAGTTAATCGAAAACATATTTCCTGTCTTTCTGAACATAAAATGCTTTATTATTAAAAAAAATGCATATGAGAGGGAAATAATGAGAAAACAGCAGAGCCTAAGACTGTGATCCTGGAAACCGTCTTGGTGGAAGAACATTAATTTTAAGACAACATAGCAGTGCTGTTTGATTTTAATTACTGATGGCAACCCCCACAGACAAGGCTACAATGAGAGAAAAAGGTGACAAAGATTCTTGATACCTTCTGAGGAGGACAAAAAGGCAGAGGAAGAGAAACTACAGAAACCAGATCTATGAAAGCCAAAGAAAGAAAAGCTTTGGAGGAAGCAGTAAGTGTACTGGAGAGAAACAGTACACAGTGGCACCACTTTCCTGGTGTTATCTATTGGACAGGCTACAGAGAATTCACACTTTCCCTGCATACCCAGCAGGTGGCATCCAGAAGACACAAATCACATCAAATTTCTAGTTTCTTCCTGTAAACCGTAACTGAGAAATTTCTTATTTGATGTTTTGTCTTCACCTACTTCCCTGGGGTGATGAAAACAGTTTTGTGACCAGAATTTTTGGCTGCCTAATGTGTGACCTCTCCCTGTATCATTGCAGTCAGCAAAAAGAAAAAAAATCCCCTTTGAACTAAGACTGACATTGTATAAATGAGCATCCTAATCTAATAACTTGAACAGGTAGTAGTATAGCAGAAAAGTACTTCCTCCCAAAGTGTTGTTGGGGTCCAAAACATAGAGTATTGCCCAGAGGCTTCAAAACCTTAGATGTGTAGGATACAAGAATACTTTGTTATGGTTACCCAGGATGGTTTGCCTTTACTATCCAAGTATTCCCCAGAAGAATAATTTCTGCTCCTTTGGAAACACAAAAAAGAGTTCTAAGTCAGCCATGCTAAAATGTTTGATTAGGTAATTTCAATACTTGAGTGCCATAATCCCCTATTTATTCCATTAAATCTGTTTTACTCAGAAAATAAAAATACACTGGAAATCAGTTTCTATCATGAGGTTTACTCTCCAAAATCCATTCTGTGTGAAGATTTTACAGCCCATTTATGCCAAGCTATAGTCCATAAGACACTTCTTAATTTTTAACTCTGAAAAATGTTGCTTGTTAGTTGTTTCTATGCCATTGCTAAGATTGATTCTCAATGCTGTGTATTTATAATTTTTTTAAATGTAATTGTGTCTGCTTTTTAATTTTATTGTAATGCTGTGTCATTCTTAGCACAATGGGCATATTTATTGTATACATGTGAAGGATGCTGGTTGCCAGGCTGTCCTTTAGTTGAGGTACTTTTGTAAGAGGGGCCAGCTAACAGAGGAAGAGCTCAGAGGCAGCCAAGAAACGCAGCAGTTTGCAGAGCAGGCTGCACAGAATGGGGCTCAGCAGCTTGGCTTAGAAAGGCATGTGTGTCCTCAGCAGTGGTGTCACTGCACCACAGAGCAGCCCTCAAGCTGATGGGGTACCTGTCCCTGTGGCACTTGAGCTGTCATCCAGTCAGAGCTCTGGTGGGTGGATGCTGCCTGCCAGGAGAGCCTAAGCCTCTTGCTGGGAATGGAGCAGTGGCAAAGGCTCCCTGTGCTGAAGGAAGTGTGCCTGTGCTGAGAAATGGTGTTGCCAAATGAAGAAGCTGTGGGAAAAGGTCCACAGACTGTGCAGCAGCAGAGATGATGGAGAAAAGATGAAGCATGCATTTTCCAAGATTCTGGCTTCAAGAACTTGAATTAAAAGTGTACTGAAGGCAGCACTGGTAGAGTGTGGTATGATAGACACTGCCATTGTGGCAAGTGCTGGAAGTTTTTACATTCAGGCAATAGGAGAACGTACAAAGAACATACAAGATTCTTCTGCTCTATCTGTAGAATTGCTAAGAAAGAGTAGGTGCAGTGCTCTTTTAGCTGTCAAGGGTTGACAGCTCTGTCAAATGAAGCCTCTAATTGGGCTGAGCTTGAGCCCTGCAACAGCACCAGGATGAAGCAGCAAGTTACAGAAGTGTGAGACTCTATGGTGATCCCTTTATGACATTTAAGAGGTGAACAAACAGAAAAGGATCTGTTTTAGTTTTGTTGAGGTAAAGTGAGACTTTCTGAAGTCCTGAATTGAAGAAAAGGAAAACAAGGATCACAAGTGTCAGGGCAACCAACAGAAATACAAATCTTCCCTAGTGATAATGTGTATCTATGGAAATCAGAGCTTGAAGATCAAAGAATTCAAATCACTGTGGGCATCAATGCTGACAAAAAAAGTACAAAAATCTGGGCCATTGAATACAAAACTCTCAAAAAGATTCTCATGGAAACACTCTGGACAATGAAGAACTCATTAATCTGCTGCAGCAATCAAATGCAGGAGACATGCTTGCATTTCCCGGGCAGAAATCAGAATAAATTATTGATGTGCTGATTTTTGGGTTTGTGTTTCTCCAGGATGGGATTATTTCTACAGAGGAAGTGTTGCTCTCTGTTCCGTGTCAAGGACTTGCTGGAGTGGATGGAGTTCTGCCCTGGGATGGATGAGAAGCCAACTGAGAGCTCATGGATCTGGATTAAAGGCAGGGCAGGGAGAGGTGACATTATAGCAGAGGCTAACTACAGGCTGCCTGACCAGGAACACTGAGCAGATGAGTCCCTCTGTTGACAGAGAGGAGCAGCCCCACATTCACAAGCCAGGTCACAGAGGGGACTTGAACTACTCTGCGACTAGTTCAAGGGAGCATACAGCAAGACATAAGCAATCTGGAAGGTTTCTGGAATGCAGTGATGACAGCTTCCTTCTCCAAGTAACAGAGAAGCCAGCAAGGAAACATGCTATCCTGCACCTTGCTCTCACCAACAAGTAGAATGGTGGGGAATGGGAAGCCCAAGGGCAGCCTGGGCTACAGTGACCATAAAATGGTGGAATTCAAGACCTTTGGGGCAGTGAGGAAGGCACACAGCAAGCTCACTACCCTGGACTTCAGAGGAACACATTTTGGCCTCCTCAGGGATTTGCTTAGTTGAGTACCATGGGATAACTCCCTGAAGGGATGAGAGGCCATAGAAAGCTGGTGGATATTCGAGGATTATCTTCTCCAAGCTCAGGAGTGATACATCCCAGTTAGGAGGAAGTCAGGCAAAATGTGGATGAATGCAGAGCTCCTGGACAAACTCAAACATGAAAAGGAAGTGCACAGAGGATGGAAGCAAGGACAGCAGCCTGGGAAAAATACAAAGATACTGTCTGAGCAGCCAGAGATAAGGTTAGGAAAGCTGAAGTGCTGATAGAATTAAAACTCACCAAGGACATCGAGGACAACAAGAAAATTTACTTCAGGTACATTGGTGATTAAAGGAAGATGGGACAATACGGGCCCTCTCTGGAAGGGAGCAGGAGACCTGGTTACCAAAAACATGGGGAAGACTGAGGCACTCCTTGAATTTTTTGACTCAGTCTCCCCTGGTGAGTGCTTCAGCCACACTGCCCTGGTTGCAGAAGTCACAGAAAGTGAAGAGACTGGAGAACCACCTGCTATAGGAGAAGATCAGTTTTGAGACCATCAAAGAAACCTGAAGGTGCACAAGTCCATGGGACTTGATGAGATACGTCCATGGATCCTGAAGGAACTGGCAAAGGAAGTGACTAAGATACTGTCCAGCTTATTTGAGAAGTTGTGGCAGTTTGGTGATGTCCCCATTGCCTGGAAAAGGGAAAATATAACCCACATTTTAAAAAGGGTATGTAAGGATGGAATGGGGAACTACAGGCCAGTAAGTCTCACCTATGTTTCTGGGCCCATCATAGGTCAGATGCTCCTGGAAAACATGGAAGTGCACAGGAAAGTAGCAATTAGGTAATTGTTGATGACCAATCAACAATGTGCCTTCGCTAAGTAGATAATGCCTGATGAAATTGGTGGCCTTCTCCAGTGGGGTTACAGCAGAGACAGGATGAAGGGAAATGGCTTTAAACTGAGAGAGAGTAGGTTTAGATTAGATACTAGGGAGAAATTCTTTAATGTGAGGGTGGTGAGTCACTGGCAGAGGTTGCCCAAAGAAGCTGTGGATACCTGGAAGCTGCCCTCCCAAGGGCAGGCTGGATGGGCCTTTGATGGGCCTGATGTAGCAGAAGGTATTCCTGGCTGTGGCAGGGGGCCTGGATCTAAGAGATCTTTAAGATCCCTTCCAATCCAGGCCATTCTATGTTTTTTTAAATAAGGGAGCCTCAAGGAATTGGGTACATTTCCCTTTCTCAGAAAACAACTTCTATTTGCACATTTTCCATGTAGATTTCTACTTAAAAGACATTCCTCAACTTTTATGGTGCAGCATAATTTAATTGACATTTTGAGTAGGCTGTCCCTCTGTAGCTGAAAATAACCTTGATATCTCCACCTTGCCCAGAAAGCAGAGCTGAGAAGTTACTTTGTTGAAGTAAAGGTCATCAACTGATTACTTTTAAAACCTTCAGAACATGTTATATAATTTTTTCTTCTTCCGAAAATAATTCTTCAGAATTTTTGATCGGGAAGTCAGTTTATGTGATCTGCTGGCACAGTGCCTGTAGAATAAATATTAGCTACTACCTTTTCTTGGTATTAACTTCTGTAGCTCTAAAGCCACAAAATGCTGCGGAGTCCTCTGGGTTTTAAGTTTACTTCATTATTTTAGAAGTGCACAGTTACCCAATATAGAAATAATCCTTTGTCCTGAGTTTCTGCCTTTGGTGAACAGAAGAGAGAGAGAGAAATTTAAGTGGAGTCAGGTCTCCTTCAGCATGACTTAACATTTACATACCAAATGTGCTCTGACAAGCTGTCCCTGTAACCACTTCAGCCCTGGGAGAAGAAAGTTTCCTCCAGTGTTCAGTTCCTAGTTACAGAGAACATGCAAAAATATTGTGGGAAAATTTATTTCTTTTACATTACTGCAAGAGTGAAGGAGGCAGAAGAAATGTTACATGAAAATGAGCGCCACTCATGAGAAATACTCAGTTGTCACCACTCTGTCATGCATTTTGCAGTGGCAAGTCTACCAGAGACAGATCCAGTGTATCAATTTTTCTTTGAAGTGTTTTTAGCAGGTTTGTTCAGAATATCTTTTAAGTAAATAGCATTTTGCATTACCCATGTTTTAAATGCCCCAACATAGCATCTTATTAAATTGCACTAAAATGTCCACACTTACAAAATAGAATATTTGTAGGAAAGAAAGCTTAAAAATATTTCCTAGAAGATGGGATTAGCATGGACTTTATGAATTTATCCTACAATGTAGGCCAGACTTCTTTATTCTATACCTCAGGTAAGCATTCATTCTATTTGTATGTACATTATGAGAAACTAATGAGGTCAGTGAAGTTGTAAAAATGTTCATGCTTTACTTCCAGTGCATATTCTGTATTAAGTCTTAGTTTAGGTGGCAAATAAAATTCTTTCTATTTTAAAGCATATATAAACATATGCATGTATACATATATGTAAATTTTTTTTAAGGTTAAGATGCTTAAATAAATCTTACAAAATGCTCTTGGACCTAGAGTGCTCATCCTCTTCTGTTCCACTGCTGGGTTTGAGATGCCTAGATCTCTCTCTACAAGCATTTGCTTATGTTGTTATTAGCAAACTTCACTGACAGAAATTCTGCAAGTTCCTCTTACCATCTTTTGCCATGACTGATTACTATTCACCATCTTTTGAAATCAGGTCATTTTTACTGTGAGGTAGATGAATTTAAGCTAAGTATCAAGCAACATTTGACTAAATCAACTTTCTTCAAGGTCAC
>VYZP01014355.1:0-21576 GCA_013400635.1 Hypocryptadius cinnamomeus | reverse complement strand
CACTACCTGAGAATCTCATCCAAAGTGCTTAAATCTCTTCTAACAAAGTAAACCAAATTAGTGCAAGGTTTGTGTCTGTTATGATCAGGTAGAAGTTGGCTGAAAATTGCAAGCTTCATTGTAAATATTTATAATTAACTCAACTGGAATGAACCAGGAGTGTATCTGTACAGGTATAAAGAAAAATACCTGACCTTAGTTTCCTGTTAAGCTATGTATTCCTTTATATCTGGCCATTTAAGTGTCAGCAACTTCAGAGCTTATTTTACTTATATTACTTATATTACTTATTTTACTGTCTACAATTTTGCATTTTTCAGTAGATATATGCTATGGCAGTCCTAAACACAGGTATGTGGAACTTCTTTGTACATCATCAGTAGTAATCACAATCACAACACAGGGGTAGTTTCTATGTCTGAGGAAGAAGTCCTGAGCTACACACTAATTGCAGAGCCCACAACACTGAAAAACTTGGTCCTTCTATCAACATAATTTCGAAAAACCAGAGAGGCTACTTGAATTTTCATTTATGATAACAAAGAAATGAATATCAGAATAAGCTCTTTGGATTTGTGTATTGTGCTCAGCTGCAATTTCCAGAGGAATATAACTTCTGATTGAAGCATTGCATATGTTTGGGCAATTGATCCATGATGGATTCTGCGTGGATTCTCTACTCTCCAGTAAAATGTTGACTTCTCTTGCAGTTTTTCTTACATTTATGCTCTCAAAGTCTCTTCTTCCTAGGCAGCTATTTGCATTAAAAATTAAGAACTTAATTATCCCCTATGTCTCTCACTTTTATTAAATTGGATTGAAACCAGGCAGCAGGTTCAACAGTCATTGGGAGAAGGGATTCAAAATCACAGACAGAGAGATGATGTGCATTCTGTGTGCATAAGAAAAAAGAATAAAATAAAGACTTTCCCAATTTGGCAGCTGCAACTACAATCATTCTGTGACCCTTCTCCATTCTTTCCGCTCATCTTCCCTCCTCATAAATTTGCTGGCCCTTCTCCTCTGATTCTTCATTTCACCGTTGCAACTCCTTCTCCCTGTTCCTGCCCCTACTTTTCTCTTGGGAATATCTTTCTTATCCTGCCCTCCCTGAAGGTTTGTATCCCAGCAGAGTTGCTTCTGCTCTGGTGTTACAATATAGAAAACAAAACACCAGGAAGTTTGCTTTGAAATGAGAAGCTTGCCTAAACACATGCAACACATTCAGCAGGAACACTTTTTGCTCCCCCCCGCCTATATACATTTGGTTCTCTTAATTGTTCATCTCTATTCAAAGCAATTTCCTCGGCACACACATTTTCATTAAATGTAATGAAGGAAGGACAATTTAGCATCCCACCTGTGACAACTCACTGATTCAGATCATGATGACCTGTTGTGAATACTTGGGCTTCAGTCAAGATTTTGATTAGTGAGAAGAAGTAACTTCTGCATAATTAAGATTGTAGCGAGAATTTATTTATTCTGAGCTAGTTTAATTTAAAAGTAAAAGTCCATTAATTAGATAATATATGAAGGCACCTCCAAAGCCCTCACTGGCAGAATTTCTGAGAATTTACAGTTTGTCTCACTTCATATTCTGAAATTTTGTCATGTGTATAGTCTCCAGAAGAGGGGTAATTTATTTGTGGGTACACTGAAAGAAAAGCAGAGAAACAGCTTGTGAAATAGGGAGCTTGAAATTTTTGATGTCAATCATATCTGGAACAATATGAAATAATTCTTGCTTTTCTGTCATGCAACAGCTCATGAATGGTTTGGCCTAGAAACTTCAAATATGATTTATTCAAAAGGTCTTCATCCTTCCCACTCTGCATATAAAGAGGAGAAGGTTGGTGAACTTGGAAGCTATCCCCTGGAAATTTGGAAACAGCAGAGTTGCCTGATGGGATCTGAAATAGCTTAGTGAGTTTGTCACTGACACTATGGACTTCTGTAGTCACAAAATATGAGAATAGACAGCAACAGTCTGTATTGCTGTTGGAGAGGGAGCCTGGCTTTCTTGTAGCCAGCTGTTCTTTTAGTCTAAACCAGCACCAAATCTGTATTAGTCCCTTAATACATAGGGACTATCAATAATCACCATGGCACACAAACTACACCGGTGCGTGGAGCTTCTGATTCTGTGAGTCCTCTGTTAATGCCACCATGCTCTGAGACACACAATCATTTCCTCAGTTGTTCTTGTTGATCTCCCAGTCTCATATCATCAGAGGAGCGCTCAAGAGACATTTAGGAGTGAAGAAAAGGAGTTTTTCATTATGATGCATCTTCTACCATCACCATGTTGATGCCATCTGGCTTGAAAAGCTCACTGAACAAAGCGAACAGCATAGCAGTGATAACAAGCCATTGTGGCTTTAGCAAGTAGGAATGCACAAAAAAATCCAAAAAGTAGCTCTCAGATAATTACAGAGCTTTATGCTGTAGGCTGTATATGTGAATTTCATGAGATGTTTATTAGAAACACATTCATTATAACAGAAAACTTAATTCACTTACTTTTGTGAGCCTACATTGAAAATTTCAAGAGCATATGTTACAAAAAAATGCTTTTTAAAAATACCTGTGGTTGAGTACAGTGTTAAAGCAAAATTTACTCCCTTACCACTTAAAAAAAAACAGTAGAAGAATATGATAACCATAAAGCTATGTCTCCACATAAGGAAATAGGAGCTTTTTACATGTCTCCCACCTCATTTGCATTTCAAATAGTCCATATATAAATTTAAATATTAATAGATACCTGTGTATGAGATGGATGACTCATCTCAATGGCTGAAAGCAATGGTCAGAAATTGTATCGCAAAATGTTTGAGGTTTTTTCAGCAGAAATACGGGACCTTATATTGTAAGGATACCTAAATCTGCTTCTGGGAGTATGCCAGGAGTGTGTATGAAATACCTTCAAACCTAGCTTCTCTTGCATTTTGCATTTGCTTGAGTAGCCTGATGTGATATTTCACGCTGTAGTTGCTCTCCTTTTGTCATTATCTAATTCACAAAAGAAGTTTACTTCCACACTTCCACAACCACAGACACTAGATAAGAGGTGTGGCTCAAGCAGTGAACTTCCTACGTAGAAGCTGGGGACATCAGGGATCTAAACCAGCTTTCACGTGACTTGGCAAAAATAATATGTATTGTTTGGGTTTGTGCCAAAATACTTTGGTCTTTGACTTTTTTCCCTCTAAAGACAAACATGGACTTTTCCCCCTTTGCACTTCTATAAGAAATTCTAGACTCATCCAGTATATCAACAAGCCTCATGAACTTCAGTTTAATGATGAAGAGATGAGAGGTAGAAAGTTGTTTTCCAATGTGTTTCATTTAATGTGAGTTTTGAATAGAAGACAAAACATCAGCAACCTTCACAGATTCACAGAATATGCTGAGCAGGAAGGGACCCACAAGGATCATCAAGTCCAGCTCCTGGCCCTGCACAGAGAGTCAAGAGTCACACCATGTGCCTGAGAGCATTGTCCAAACTCTTCTTGAATTCTGTCAGGTTTGGTGCTGTGACCACTTCCCTGGGGAGCCTGTTCCAGTGCCCAGCCACCTCCTGGTGAAAAATCTTTTCCTGATATCTAACCCAAACCTTCCCTCACACAACTTCAGGCCATTCCCTGGTTTCTGTCACTGGTCACCAGAGAGATGAGATCAGTGCCTGCCCCTCCTCTCTCCCTCATGAGGAAGTTGTAACTGCAGTGAGGTCTCCCCTCAGTCTCCCCCAGGCTGAACAGACCAACTGGCCTCAGCCAATCCTCGTATGGCTTCCCCTCAAGCCCTTCACCATCTTTCTGGCACTATTTTGGATGCTTTCTGCTAGTTTAATATCTTTCTTGTGGTGCCCAAAACTGCCACCAGCACTCGAGGTGAGGCTGCCCCAGCTCAGAGCAGAGCAGGACAATCCCCTCCTTTGCCCAGCTGGTGATGCTGTGCCTGATGCCCCCCAGGACAGGGTTGGCCCTCCTGGCTGCCAGAGCACTGCTGGCTCATGTTCAACTTGCCATGATCCAGGACCCTCAGGTGCCTTTCTGTGGCACTGCTCTCCAGCATCATATTTCCCAGTCTGACTGTACATCCAGGGTTGTCCCATCCCAGGTGCAGAATCCAGCACTTTCCATTGTTGAACTTCATACAGCTGGTGACTCCTCAGCCTCTGATTTATCAAGGTCTCTCTGCAGGGCCTTCCTGCCTTCAACGGAGGAAACAGCTCCTGCCAGTTCTATATCATCTGTGAACTTGGTTAATATCCCTTCCAGTCCTGCATCCAAGTAATTTATGAAGATGTTGAAGAGCAGCACAGGGCTGAGAATGGAGCCCTGTGGAACCCCACTAGTGACAGGTCCCCAGCCTGATGTCACCCCATTCACAATAACCTTTTGTTCCTGACCTTTGCACCTTACTCAATTTTTTCCTGTTGAAAATTGCCCTTAAATAAACCAAATTGCAGTTATATTTTTCTAATCTTTAATGAAAAAGGGAGGTAGTTGTGCTTTTCTGTCCTACTTACTGGTTCCATGAATCTGCTGGTGTGCAGGTGTATTTTGAAAGCCTTGAATTACACACTGTTAGATGAGAAGACAGCCAATACTGAGTATAGTAGCTGTAAGTGCTATTTGGAGTAGTTAATCACTCATTTTGCATTGATGTTATATATTTTTGTCCCACTTAGTGTCAACAGATACAAACCGGCATCCATGGTACTGAATTAGTGAGAAATAATTTGGTAGTGAATTAGTATAAATTCTCTTTACAAGGCAAGTGATTATTTCTGTTACACACACTAAGCTTTAAAAAAACGTTGTTAATAGTAGATAAAATCTCACTATGTATGTTTCAGGAAAAGCTTGAATGTCAGGAGTGTGTTTTCATTTCTGGAGACTGACACGTCAGATTCTTGTGCCCTAGGAAGAAACTTGCAATTTCCCTGTAACAGATTTCTTCTGGGTTTGCACTAAAATAGCTGCTTACTGTGTCTTCTAAACCTACCTTCCATTTCTTGAAAACTTGAAAACAAGAATTAAATTATTTCTTTTTACTCTGCAGAGATGTCAGGGAGGAGGCTTAACATTCATTTATTTCTACAAAGTAGTGATGGTGAATATTACATGTAAGTATGTATTTGTGCAGCAGCTCTCAATCTGTAGTCTGTGATGTCTGGCCTATTTTTAGGTGTATAAGCAACTCTTACATCCACTGTACCAGACACATTAACTATATTTGTTAGGGATCAGAGATCCATAGCTTGAAAAACAGTGTCCAAGGAAACAAATGTGTAGAAGTTGCCATCTGTAGGTCTAAACAGCTTCATATAAACTGCTTGAGGATGCAACCAAAAACCAGGGTGAAATCGCATGCATCCTCCATTTTCTTCTGCTACCCACTAGTTTGCCTCATCCTCTGCTTTCATTCAAGGAGGCCAATAAAACCAAGCAATTAATCTTCTCTCCTCTCTTCCAAGGGACCATGCCTTTATCTTTCCTAATACCCCTCATAAATGTCATCTTCTGCTATGGGATATATTTGAATAGAGAGCTCAGATTTTCTTCTTTCTCTCGATTTTGTACTATCCACCTCCAGGCAGAAATACCTCCATTATGTCTGTAAACAGCCAGCATATGATTAAAGCCATCACAACCAATAAACATGAAATAGCAATTCTCATCAGAGCTGATGAAAAGATAGCTTCTTCATGCTTTTAGTGACCAGTTTAGTCCTTGCCAGTGGCTTTTTTTCATTTTGTTCCTTCTGTTGGCTTAAAATCTTAGGAGTGACCTTGGATTTTAAGGGGAAGATGACATCAGTACCAAATCGACTTTTTGATTACTTTGTAATTCCCACAGGCAAAAGATATATGAAATATTTCCCACAAAGGACCTGAACCCAAGTATCTCCTCAGCACCTTGCTGTGCTGGGTAGTCCTGTCCAACTGCCTCTTTTGCTTCCACCTTTCCATGGAGCAGGCAGGCAGATGGATGCTTCCATTTTTTCTTCATTAAGAGGCTTTCAGGCCCCTGGTGTCTCCAGAGGAAGAGACAGAGACCCTGAAACAGGTTTTCATGAGGACAAAAAGTGACCTAGACACCTGGTTCCCCTTGAGGGCCACAGCTGGTCTCTGTAATGAGTGTTTGAATATATTGTATGTGTACCTATGATTTCCAGGACTTTTTGTTTCCTCCAGTTTCTCTTCTCAAGGAACTGACTTGGTTTTGCTGATGCATGAAGACAGATAGTGACATACTATTCTTTCCTTAGATAAACACACATACATGAGAAAAGACAGAAGGAATAGGAATGGATAAACAAATGCACAAAAATGGTAAGCATAAATATTGCAGATGTAGATAGGGGAAAAATATATGGCAGGCAGATCTCCAGAGAAACAGATGGATAGCCCACAGCAATAAGCAGTAGCTGTCTATGAAAGATAGGCAAATGCAGTGGTAAATGACTCGTGACTCTTCAAAATTTAATTTGCCATGAAAGCCCATCATGAATGATGCAAAGGCAATACCAAGTAGAAAAGTAGGTTTTCTTCTTAACCTGTGGGATGGAAAGTTATCTGACAGGTTACAATGAGCAAATATGAATGCAGATACACAGAGATATCTCAGCACTTGACAGTTCTCAAAGTTTATTGTCAAACCAAATTAGCTGAAGTCTGCCATGAATGGGCAGGCAGAACAGCAGGCAAGATGCTAAAATGTCTGCAGTGAAATCATTGCCTTCCATGGCATTCTTACCACCAACTCCTTCCGCTTGACCTCCATTCACTAGTTCATAAGATATTAAGGCGTCAGCAGTCACAAGCAACTGCTGGAAAAGGTTGAAACCACCTTATTTACTACTTATTGTCTTTCCTACTTAATTTGCTGGTACCTGTCAGTCGTGATATGGCTGAGAAAAGGGTAAGGCCCTTTTTTTTTGTCTCTGTAGAACTTAAAGAACACTTTTAAGCATTATTCCCAGACTCTGATAAGCAGACTGCAGTTGAAGTTGTAAAAAAACGTGTGGAATCGAGATAAAGTAACCAGAGAAGTCTGACTTTCATGTGCTTGTGGAGTGCCTCTGGAGACGAGTGATGTAAAGAATTGTGCAGTTACATGTAAGTGCTGGTTTTCAGAGACTTCCTTGCCCTCAGTTTGAAACCCTTGTTCTCTATTCACCTTATAATATATTCCTTTGGGTAGATGGACACCTATAACGTGCAAGTTTCCCACAACATGAGATGTGAACCCTTTTGTGCACAAGATAACTGAATCTTCCCTCAAAGTGACATCTCCTGATTCAGCTACCAGCTCCTTTCTTATGGTCCTTCTGCCTCATATGTGGCTAGAGTGTCAGAGCTTTGCTAGATTGTCCCATTTAAATGTTTTTAAGTTGAATATACATTTCTATGTGCACAGTGCTCAGCCCTTGTCGGTAATATGCAAAAAAACAGTAAGGTCAAGTCACACTTCCAAATGGGAAATCCCACAGCTCTTCAGACAATATTATCCTTCTCTGTCCTTATTCCACTGCATGCCATCAGGCCAGCTTACAGATATCCCCCCTCCTCTCAGCATTTAGTCTTGCCTGATGTCCTCAGGGAAGCAAGGAATTAAATGGAATGGATTTTTAAAAGAAAAGCAAGGGAGCCCTCCTGCTGGAACTGAATAAAGTTGAGACAGCTCTGTCAGCTGCATGTCTTCACTTTGCAGGGAGCTGTCAGTAAGCTCTTTAAAGTTGGGGAACTTACGCAGGGAAAACAATTGTGTGTGTCACTTGTAATCTACATGCGCAAATTGCACCATGTGGAAAGCAAGAAAATTCATTTTTATTTGTATAAATAGATCTGGTAGATTTCATTAAGATTAGGTCAGACTGTGGAGTTATCACACAGGCTTGTTTGCACTTTTTGTTAATCTTCATTTGCAAATGCTGATTAGTGCCACGAAACTCTCTTGCTGTTTATTGTAAAAGCCTTCTCTTCTTTTCTTCCTGTCAACAAGGCTCAGGAGGAGGGAGAGGGGAGGGAGGAAGAGAAGGAAGGGGACTTCAAAGCCAGTAGCTAGAACCAGAAGGAACATGAAAGTGGATTTACTTGAATTAGGAAAGGAGGAAGGGAGGACAAGAGAGAGAAACTCTGGTACCGTCCTAACATCCTGAATGGAGCAGGCTCAAGCAGAACCTCCTGATAACGAAACAGTGGTGCAAGAACAGTGCAGATCAGTTGGTCAAAGCACGAGGGGCATAGAAACTACTGGAAACTGGGCAAGTGGCACGTCCCCTCTGCTTTCCAGTTCATACAGTTCTTACAGCCCTCTGACAGTAATATACAAGTCCCTCCTGGTGGCCCATCAGACGACGTTGTCTGCCTGTTATCTGCAGTTTGCTCTTCTCCCATCCTCTCCAGAAAGAAATGGTGAATACTGAGTACACTATGTTATTTTGAAATACTTCTGTTGGGTTACTAAGCTTTATGCTTTTCATAGGCTGACATCTACACTGCTGCAATCAGCTAGATCTCAGATTTTAAGAGAAGGTTTTTAATAGATATCACTCTGTAACAGGTGCTCATTCATAGTGCTAACTCCTCAGGTATATCTGGGGTTCCAGAATGAAAAGACAGAGAGATGGAAGACTGTGTGAAAAGGAGGAAGAAACAGAATGGGAATTCCACCAAAGTGTGAGGGGTATTGAGGGAGGAGTACAAGTAGGGCCATGGGGAAGCTATGAGTGATGCTGGAGAGATCAGTACATGTGTATGCATAGCAAGTGCCCTCACACAGGGCTAAAACACAACCCTTGCCCAGACAAACTTACCTGTATTTTTTTCACTGTGTTTTGTTCTAGCCTCTGTTTCCTGACATGATGTATCAGAATCCCATAAGAATCACAAAGAGAGAAATCCTCTCTCTCTCTTTTTTTTTTTTTTAATAAGCTTTTCCTTTCACATAGATGCTCCTTCATATCTTCATTTAAATGCTGACTGCTTTTCAAACTGCAGTTTCCCAGCAGGATCTGGTAACTAGGTCAGTTTTTTAACACCTAATTCTTTTACCAAATACTGAACAAATACATCAGGGTATTCAAAGTACAAGAGGGGTGTGGATTTGCATAGTCAGCACTCAGGTTCCCCCAAGCCCCATTCTAGAATAATGGCCCTGGATTGCTCTTCAGTGACAGAACCCATTACTGCATGGAGGAAAAATAAAACTGCTTTCCAAAGATCCCAAGGGTAGAGACTGTGGGAAGCATGTGCAACATTTTTTCAAAGAATGTATTCACAGCAATTTTTTTTTCTTTTATGAGTAATATGCTAGAAGAAATTGTAAGTAACAATACAAAATTAAATTTGGTGACTGTGCTGGGGGGTAATCCTTAGAGAAACCTTATCTATCTTGAGTATTCAAACACATCAAATTGCTGGGCATGATGGCAATTACTGCACTGCATATATTCAATTTGCTCTTGTATATACAATATTATCTTCCGTAAGGAACGGCAAACTGCAGAACATATTTCAGTAAACACTATTCTGAGTAAACAGAAATGGCTTGAGTGTGCACTTCTGTGCATAATAATATACTGATGAAATATTGCTCTGACAGAGCTGCTGAGTGTCAGGGAGATCACATCCAATGAGAACTTCTTCAGTGTTAGGAGGTTCTTCTTCAGAGGCTGGGAGAGACAGTCCCTAGTAGTTCTGGTGTTTCCTAACCTGGGGTGAGAATGCAGGTGTTCCTTTTGTTCAGGTAAATGAAAGAAAAAATGAAGGCAGTTCCATTATTCTTGTAGAGACTGCACTACAAGTGCAGAGACAGCCCAATCCACCCATATATATCCATACTGAGGCATGTATACATATGCACTTGTGTGTATATATATACACACATATATAGGACTAAAATCCTGCATCCCCTTATACTGATGAATATAAGATGAATGTCCCACCATGCTGAAGGTTGTGTAAGCCCCCCTTTTTCATGTGACTTATTACAGGAGCACACTCTTAGCTATCAGCAAAATACACCCAGCAAGCTGGATATGATCTGCTGTATTAACATTGGAGAAGCTGCAGTGGAGAACCAGCATTCAGGCCTGGAGCAGAACAGGAATATTTTGTATAAATTCTTGTCAGAACATGCTGATTCATCAAAATGAAGCTTTTTGCAGAAAAAGGCTAGCTCCTCTGGCATCTTCCTTTGGCATGACTTGTCAGCTTCCTTTCAATTAAAATGTTTTATTTAAGAGGTCAAAATGGCCTTTATGGTTTAGAGCAGAAAGTAAATTACAGTTTAAAAATGGGGAAAATTACATATCTATTTAAAAATGCAGTATTTTGAAAAGTTCAGGAGAGATCCATTCATTCATCCAACTGAACACGTGGAAAATTCAAATATCAGCATCTGTCTCACATGAGGTGGGATTCTTTGTAACCACTATCACCAGTTTTTATTATATTATTAAAATTCTTTTCTTTCTCAACTGCACATGTCTCTCTAGTCATAGTACTCTTCTGCCTGTGTTTTACCAGGACACCTTCCTCTCAGCAGAACTTCTGCACTGTATGCAGTGACATTTCCAGCACTAATTCAAAAGCATAAGCATTATGAGCATCATGCCCCCTTTTAAATAGTACCCAAGTATTGAGGAAAGAAAACACAGAATGTGCACAGACATCTTTTGTTGCACGTCTTTTTCTCTTGGCTTCCTCCCCTCCTGCACCTCATGGATGTTAGGTTGAAAGTTTTTTATAGAAAATTGTCTACCATTACAAATGAGTTAAACTTCACTGTAATCAAGACATCTGCAGTTCTTTATATCAGTAAAGAATTTGTTCTGGTTTATAATTTTTGTTTTAAAGGTTCCTCTTCCTATTGCTGCTATCCAGGCTTCCCAGAGTGAAACCACTCCCACTGCTCTTTTTGATGCTGTTTCACTGTGGAGGCCAGAAAGCCAATGATCTAGTCATGGAAGAGCAACCAGTTTTAATTTTTAATTGTAGTGCAGGGAACTAAGAATCTGCAAAGTCATGGGGTGCAATGTGTGAAAGGCTCAATTCCTCTAAGGTGGATTGGGGAGGTGTAGTATGACATTTCCAGGAGACAGAAGAGTAGCCTTCATCTGAAGAGACAATAACTTCTTGACACACTCTAACTCAATCACTTATGATTATCTGACTCTACCCTTGAGCAATAAGGATAAAAGGCTCTTTTTAAATTGACTTAAAGTCCACATAAAAAGGTTGCACCAGTTCAGTTAAATTAATTTAAAACCTGATTATTTAAATCAGCACCACTTTTGTGTGCAGACAAGACCTAAGTGTTATGCTTTGTGGATGTAGTGAGTCCTACTGAAGGTACTGAAATGGCCAGTTTTCCTCACAATCACCCTCCCCTGGGACTGAGAAAGGAGTTATAAAGGATTGAAATTTGGCTTTCTTGGACACTTTTCTATTCAAGACATTCCAAAGAGCTTTTCAGTAATAAGCTGGATGCTGGTGCTGCAGAGAGAGCATAGACAAACACAGAGGCTGTTAATTCAACAGCAGTGGCTCCAAAAGAGCCATGAAGGTTAAAGTCTCTATTACTAAAACAGAGACTGTTGGCAATCTGCCTTAGAAATCTCTTCTCTAGGACACCCCTGTGGATGGCCTTCATCCTGATGAGCCTGAATTGCCATCTGACACCAGATGCTATTGCAATATTCATGTCGCTCTTCAGGAAGCTGTGCAGCAAGCTTACACCCATGGAATGGGTCCTGGGATATTAGGGGAGGGTGCTGTGAAGGTGGCCAAGAATAGAGCCCTCCTGGGAAGAAGCACACAAGGAGACAGAAGCCAAGAGATCAACTAACATTGCTGGGGACAAGTGAATACGTTATGTTTTTTACTAAATTAAAGCTGCGTTGAAGGAATTTCAGACCTTTTTTCTTGGGCTGTCTTAGTGCCTGGCAGCTAGACAGACTGAAGGCTGCTGCTGGGTATATAAACAGTCAGAACCAGCCTGCAGTTGTCACAGACAAACACAAACACCATTGCATCACCTGGAGGCATCCCAATTAAATGGAATTGTCATCTTCACCAAGCCAGAGTTAGCACTATTAAATGTCATTAGGCTTAAATTAGGTTTGCTCCAAGAGATGTCCTCAATAAACAAATTTCCTGATTAAGTCCAAGTGGCATGTACTTTAATAAACTCTGTAACCACACTCTTGCACTTTTCCTAGTTTTATTGTTTCCTTGACTCTAACTTTCTGGTTGTCATAGCATTCAGCCCATGGTCAAACCCTTAAGTGCAAAAGCTCTGCACATACAAGTCCTTTTATTTTTTCAATGCCATTTTCAGATTTTATTAAAGGAAAGAGAGCTTGTTTCAAAAATCAGGTCCTTGGTAATGTAGGGAAAATGGTATATGCAAAGCTAAAGCTAACACAGTTGATTAGGGAACGAATTGTAATATTCTGGAGGCTGCAAGGTATTGAAAGGATGAGTGCAGATTGTGTACAATCAATCACAGAAATATGAGGTACTTTTAAGTTTCCTGTCAGAGATCCTGCTTATTCCCTCACAACAAGACTGGGATGAGCTCAGTCTGACTTTTCTCTATATAGATGGATGTTCAGGGATGCCCCAGTGTGACTTCTCTGCTCTGCTGATCCTTTCCTTTCCCTTCCTCTACATCTGGTTGCAAATTACTGAATGAGAAACTCGAAAACTTCTGGCATTCAACCACTGAAACTGTATGGATTTTAAGTGTTTCAGTTGATGGCTTGAAAACATTACAGACAAATGTCTTGGTTTGAAGGACAGGTGTCTGCCAAGGAAGGCAGGAGCCTCTGAATTATTATAACTTTGAAATTAAGGGGCTTTCAGGTGCAGAGATGGGAAAAGGAATAACGGTTCTTTACTAGTGAGTGTGTGTATAACGAGGCGAACACACAGAACCACAGAGCCAGCTGCAGCCAGCTCTCGGCCGCGGGCGCGTTCCCTTCCGTGCAGTTCCGCTCATGGCCGCCAGGGGCGCTGTTGGCTCGCGGCCAGGTAGGGCAGGTGCGCGGATTCCCCGCGCCGGCAGGGGGCGCTGCGGCGCGAGCTCGGCCGTGTCTCCCTCACGAGGGGATGGCGTGAGGAGGGAGGGGAGCAGAGCCCCCCCTCACCACCTGGAGCCCCCCTCACCACCTGGAGCCTTATCCCACACCACCTGGAGCCCGGCCCTCACCACCTGGAGCCCTGCAACCCTCACCACCTGGAGCCCTGCCCTCACCACCTGGAGCTCTGCCCTCACCACCTGGAGCCCTGCCCTCACCACCTGGAGCTCTGCCCTCACCACCTGGAGCCCCGCCCCTCACCACCTGGAGCCCCACCCTCACCACCTGGCCAAAATCTGGCCCTTCCCAAGAGAAAAAACCCAGGTGGCAGAGTAGCAAGCTCCACCCTTCCCCCACCTTGGCCATTTCTTTTATCTGTCTTAAGTACCGGTCGTTATCGCTTAGCAACAGATGGGACAAAATTCCATGAGAGAAAAAAACAAAAGGAAAAATCCTAACCACCAGCAACAAATATAAAAAATCAGGTCCTTTTAAAAAAGATGCTTGCATTAAGAAACTGGAGAACAAAAGCACTTCCCTAGCAGTACAAGAGGACACAGTTTGGGAATAAGACTCAGGGTGACACAAGAACTTCGTGGGAAGCCGCCAAATTGAGAGAAGTCTTGTTACAGGCCAAGGTAACTCATCATAATCTTTTCTCTCACTCTTTTTGTATAAGATACACGACTAGCTCCAGAGCACCTCATTGATGAATCCACGAATCTAGTTCTGGTGCCTGATCAGCTCCAGCTCATGGTATCATTCTTCTGCCCTGTACACATGTAATATCCCAGTGAAAGGACACAGCCTGGAAGTGCACAAACCTCTGGTGAGGAACAAAACATTACTTAAGTCGTGGCATTCAAAGATAACTGGCAGTCCTGCCACCTGAATAAGTTACCTGAAACTAAGGAAGTGTCCAAGCAGAGACAAGGAAAAGGAGTTAACAATTAGGGGGGTTAAGCACCAGATAGATCTTCCAGAGAGACTGTGCAATCTCCATCCCGGCAAATTTGCAGGCTCTGGCCTACAATCCCAGCCAACCTGCTGCCCTGAGCAGTTACAGGAAGGTGCTGCTCTCCTGGATCACCTGTGGAACTTGTTTTTACGCTGCATGAGGCCCAGCCCAGCTCCTCCAAGGAATGGAAGGTGAGTACAGAAAACACCTATGTCTCTTCTCTAAGCAGTCCTGGGAAAGCCCTATGGATGTGCCAAAGGCTGAATAAGTCAGTTGCTTTCATCCATGTAGCTCAATAAAGACGCTGAACAGCTCTGTTGCTGCTCAGTGTTGCTGTCTGAGTGACATTTGAAGAAATAAAGAAAATGAGACCGTCATTATGCATTGCAAAACTGAATAATTAAAATTGCCTCCATCATAGCTCTCTTTTATCATAGATTTTATTCACATAACATTCCCTCTTTTACATACTGAGAAGGTAAGGCATAAAATAACTTAGCAGTTGGGCACAGCATTACCTAGAGCAAGGAACTGAGTTTCAGCTGCCTCATTTCTATCCAGCAAACTGGTAAAACTCAAAAAAACTTGAAGATGATCTAAGTAAAGAAACTTATATTTGTGACTCCAACTACCATACCAGTTGCTTAGGCTGGCTTAAAGAAAAAGTACATACATTGCCTTTGTCATGGAGGCTGAAAGTATGCTCTGTGTCACACCTACACATAGAGGACTCTTGCCTGGACTGTGCATCTGACCCTCACCAGAGCTGTCAGTCACAAACACATTGGAAATTACAGCTCATTCTTTGGACTCAGGATGCCCACCTAATATGTTCAAAATAAGCTTCCTGTTTACTTTAGACTGTACCTAAACCCACAAGCTGAATGCTTCTCTGAATGCCCTTGTCGAACACAAAAGCCTTTCTTGTCCTTGTGATTTTCCACGGCTGCCTCAGGTCTGTACTGCTGCAAACAGCAATTAAAGGACAAAAAACCTGTCTGTCAAGCACTGATCCAAAAGACACTGTGTTTATCCCTCCCCTTATTTGCTTTCCAGCTTGCAGAAAACACTCCATGATCAAGGTATGCACTTTGCCTCGGGACTCCTTCCTCTCTTATGAACGTAAATATTGTTCATACAGAAAATAATTGAGTCCTCAAGCCACTGATTTGAGTGGACAAATACAGATTGACAGCCGGATTCCTATGTCCCAATGTATTTACCCAGGTCCTTCCACTAGTGCTTTGTTTGAGTGCCTGTAGGCTGCTCTCAGGGTGTTCCTTAGATCCTCCAGATCACTTCTCAGAGTCAATAAACTTTTCTCCACTGGGTGGGTTTAGGCATTTTCCTCAAAGATTGCCTTCATTCAGGAGCAATGAAAAAACTGCAAGAGCAATTCCCTTGTCTAGGAAGACTCAGGCCCATTTTGCTCTTGAAGTAGTACTAAACTGCAGTAAGTGTTGAGCTAGATTACAATGCATTCTCTGTCCAGGGCGTCTTACACAAAATATTGTGTGTCATGACACAAATAATGGGTCATCCAGCTCTGCTTTCAATTAGATTAACTCTGAACAAATTATCTTTGGCAGGACAGCTTTCAAAGGCAGGAAGTAGTGTGAGGTACCCACATCATCTTTAAAAAAGACAGAGTAATGTGTGCTGTGATTTTTCCTTAGTACATATTACTGCAGCAATGCAGAAGCATTTTCTTTATATCTAGTGTATATTATTACCTTTATGCCCTGAAATACATAACTGCATCATCTCTGCTCCATTTTACAAAGCTCCTGGCATGTTTTTGATGGGAAGTATAAGCACATGTAGTTTTCCTAAGAAACAACAGCTGAAAGCCTTCTTATACTCACAGCTTCTAATATAGTCTGCAACTGATACAAAAAAGCACAAGAGCTTTTTGATTGTATTTTCCATAGCTCAGCTTTACTCTCTGCTTATTTATGTCCACCATGAAAATAAAATGTAGCCAAGTCTTCTTCACCAGTGTTCCTACATATCAAGAAGACAGAACCAGCCTCTTCACAGTCGTGTATGGAAAGAAGAGACATAGTGAGCATAAACTGAAGCAAGAGAGATTCATATCAGATATGAAGAAAAACTTCTCATATTGAAGACAGACTATCCAGAGGGACTGTGCCTCCAATTTTCATCCTTGGAGGTTCTGAAGTCCTGGATGGGTACAGACATGAGAAATCTGTTTTGACCTTGTCTTTCTTGTAGTAAATTAAATACTATTAAACCAAAGAACATCCAGCTGAGCTATAACATTCTTTGATGTGGTAACACGCTGCCATAATACAAATGGCAAGGCACCTAGTGGAGGTGCCAAGGAGGAGTTCAATCCCAACTGCTTTCCCGTGACTGTGTAGGGTTTAAGAGCTTTGGATAATAAGCAAGCTGAACCTTTCCACATTCTATTAAACATCAAGCTATATTCAGATTGTTTGGCATCTAAGTTCATCCTTTGCTATCAGAAGAAGTAATGCTGCTGGGTTTTGGTTTGTTTGTTCCCCCGACACCAATCTCTGTCCCCAGACTGTGTTCTGAAACTGCTTTTCTCCTCAAAAGCTTACTGCCTGAGCATTGGAGCAGGCTGTGGTAAATGCTTAACTGCCTAAGCTAGCCTCCTTTCTGCTGTCATCACTCAAATACCAACAGTGGAAAGTGAAAATAGTTATCCTATTCTGGGCAAAGTTGCTTCAAAAATAAGCCAGAGGAACAGGGATATTCAATATAGTTAGTCGAATGATCCATCTCTTAGTTGTCATCACATCACTTATGTACCTAAGCCCATAAAGGTAACGTTAAAATTGAAAGTTATTTTCAGCATAGAATACTAAATGGAAGATCTGGTGTGTTTCTTGGAAAGGGTATCAGGATATCTGGACATCTATGATGTAATGAAAATTATGTTTCAGAGATGGAATATGAACTGCATGACTGTTCCAAGGATGAGAAGTATGTAGTGTTTATATGGAAACAAGTTGTCTACTTCCATCCAAAACAGGGGTGGAATACAATTCCTCCAGGGTACTTTTCACACACTCGGTGAACATTGACTTGACAGCAGATAATAAAAGGTTTGCCTGAACTATCTCTGATCACAGGACTGCCATGGCTTGGTTGAATCACTCCTGGCTCTAGGAATATAATTTGCATAAAACTACTTTAGGTATTAACTTGTGATTTTAGTTCCCATTGCCTCAATGTCAAGATTTAGCCTATGTGTCTTGAACATAAAAGTGTGCTATGTGTTATAGCACTGAATTAAGTTCTGTGGGAAAATGTGTGTGTATACAAAGCATGCCTCTGGCTGAACAAGAGCAAGGTAGTGAATAACGTGATGATAATATCTTAAATATGGTAATATGTGATAAAGATATCAGCACATGTACTTTCATGTGGATATATGAGGCAGTTGTATATGTCCATTTAACTACAATTTCCTTTTTGCCCTCCTTCAATAGCATTTTTGTCACTTTAATGAATGAATGTAGCAGCTAGCGTTGGGAGGATGTTTTTAAATGCTGCATGTCTACTTCAATCTCATATCCTGTGTTTATCTTGTAATCTGTGCTGTGGTCATAATCCATGGTTGAACAGCTCTCTGCTTCTAGGGGACCAGAGTCTGTCAGTGCTTATCCACCACTCCTTTCAGCAATTTCTCTTTCCTTCCAAACTATGGGCATTTTGTGGCGTTATGAAGGACATGAAAATATTGTGTGTGCCATGACTGAGCTGGGACACCTGAACAATAGCCTTGACAAACCCTTCGCCTCCTCTGGCCTCCTCACATCTCCCTGCGGGCAAATGCAAAAAGATGCTGTGTTGATACGATAGCACCAAAGGAGTTATTAATCAAGACTATCAGTACTAAACAAGACAAGTGAACACATACCACTTAATTTTTGTGTGGAGCCATTGGTGCATTTTTCTCTTATGTGGATTGCAAAGCAATGCAAGAGAAGTGTTCAGAAAACAGATAATAATATTTCAAATCTTTCTCTCTCTCTTGCAAAAAAATAAGTCCCAGTTTTATTTCATTTCCAGAAAGACTCTGGTCAGATGCAGGTTTTCTCATGCAGTGGTATGCCTGCTTTCCTCAGTTTGCTGATAGGGATCTCCAGGAAGCTGAGGACACAGCTGACTTAGCTATGGGCATTTATGAAAGCATTTCAAATAGAAGGGTCTGTATAGTCTAAAGGCTGGGACACAGCCTCTGCCTGGACTGACTGGATTGCAGGATCTGAGACACATAAATGGATTTAGCACAGCTGTCTTGCACCCAGGACAAGCCCCATCTAGAGTTTCTGCCTCTACTGGCACTGAGTACAAAGCCCTACTTCTCATCCTCTTCCACCTCCTCCTCCTGCCCTTCCCTGGGAGGCTGTGGCGTCTCTTCCTACAGGGGAGGTAATACAATTCAGCATCCCATTGTCATGACTCAATCCTCTGAGCCCAAGCAGCTTCTGGGCGCAGTATGACCACAGCAGTAAGAGCCATCTTGATAAATGTTTAACATTACAGAGCTTTTTCTTCCATGAAAATAAACCAAGGCTTAAATGTTCAATTCCTTTCTGCTCTTTGCACATTTATGTTTTCTCTAAATGAGGCCACATACCCTAACTCTGTTCCCCCTCCTTCCCTGGAAGCTCCTACTCTCTCATTATTTTAAGGCATCAAACCTGATTCAGTAAATCTCTTCTTTCAGAACTGTCATGTTTTAGCCTCAGAACACAAACACAGTATTTGTTCCTAGAGTGCTCCTTTTTAATGCTTTAAAAGCTGTTACAAATGTCTTGTTTCCTCCCAGCCACAGGTGTATTAGAATATCTGTTCTGGTTTTGGTTGGTTTTTTTCTAAAAGAAAAAGTGGAACTCCTGATGCAAACTCAGCCCTTTAGAACAGCAACTGATTTATGACTTTTTACTCCCCAGACCAAAGGTTAACCCTTCTCGTCAGTTACTAAAGGTTGTGCTGGATGCCAGGAAGGAGCAGCATTTTTCAAGTCAAGATTTCTAGGAGCAAAATTGAGACACACCATTTTCAGAGTGTACTTGAAATAGGCAGCCTGCGGGGAGCAAGCAGGTTTGTTAAAATTGCAAAAGGATGAAGAAGGAAGACAAAGGAAAACTTGCTGCAAAGGACAAAATGTTTCTTTTCCAACCATTGCCTAGGGATGGGTGGGAAAAGAGAGCTGCTCTGTGGTGCATCTTTTTTAGGTGGTAAAAGCAAAGCACCAGCAGAAAAGTTATCAGGAAGAGTAATGCAAAAACAAAGCAAAACATTCTTACCAGATAACCCATGGTTTTAAATTGTAATGAATTAACTTAGTATATTTTCAAAGTCAAATACTGCTGAAGGAACACAAAATTGTGTTGATTTGTGTGCTGATGAAGAGTACAGTTTTTAAAAAAACAATTACCTTTCTGAATTCTAGGATAATCAAAAGATAGACAATCTTCAGTTTTGGTTTTCTCTTAAAAACAGCTCAATGGGATCCAAGGAATCTTGGATATGCTTTAGTACAGTAGAAAACAGCTCAATTATTGAAGCTGAAAATATAAATATGCCTAGATGAGGACAGCAGGAACAAAGCAATATGTCTATGTCACTGTAGATCCATCCTATTTAACTTACTGTAATACTATATAAGAGTAAGCAATATAATGGATAGTGGTAGGTTGATAAACAGATATAAACCATCCCTCTGCAAAGGATAGGACTGCTCATAGAAGGGTTATTCAAGAAGTTAAATAACCACACTGTGAAGAGAAAACCCCCGTCATAGATTTAAAGGCTAATGATGAGGATATGAAGTTGGAACAAGTGAGCAGTACATTATGTTATGGATGAGTGCCATAACACTCATCCACTTCTGCAGTGCCAGTCCCCAACAAGGTATGTTCCAGACCCATGGCTGGAAAGCTTCCATCTCCAAGAGGTGGAGCTAAAGAAGTCACACTTTTAGAGCAAGGAGAAGGAGTGCAGCATTATGAATACAAACCCAAACAATCTCCTGCATCAGGAAAGAAATGTGCTCTGCTGATGTTAAGGAGCGTTCCTCACAAAGAGATGTTTTTTCAGAAAAACATGGCCAGCAACACCTGCACTCTCAAGATGGAGGTGAGGACACCAGCCTTTTCATTACACTCATTCTTGACTGACAAGATGTGCCACCCTACCTGAGCTGGCTACTCCCTTCCTTGTGCAGACGTACTTAGAAAGATGGAGAAGCAGAGCCCAGTTTGTCTCAGGACAAACACTGACCGTGGGAAGGCTGAGTGCCACCAGCAGGATGAATGGGAGCCAATTTCCTGAGTCTCGCATTAGCTTACCACCTATGAATGCTTATGTCTGAGGCAATGTGGATTGTTTTTCCTTTTTTTTCAGCTATATCACCTGCTCAATACAGCTCATAGCATTGTAAGCAGGCATGAGGAAAATCAGGATGTCCTGAGACAAAGAGAACCCCAATATTAACCCTGAGCACAGGCTGATCGACTAGCATCACAGTCTAGTTTTTCTCACTGCTGGACTGCTCTGGAGGTTGCTACTGCTACACTCAGGGGACCCCAGAGCAAATTACAACTTGCTAAAAAATGGAGAAGCCTTATCGTGCTCTAAGGAGGCACAGAAAGAAAAGGAGGTCGTCATTATAGATGAATAAACAAAACTGAAGACTGAAAGTCTGCATCTGTCGGTGGCCATAACACTGCGGAGCTATTTCTTAACTGATTTTCGTGGCCCACTGGCTTTGGTTCCTTTGGCTTAGACAAAGAGCTGGCGTGCCCTCTACCTCCTGCTAGTGCAGTTTAAAATAAGTACTGTAGGCTTGATGCTAGCCCTAATGTGCATGCTGGGGTCTCTCTTTTCTCAGTTTGCAGTTTGCACTTGTATTTAGGTCCTCTGCTTGTTTATGATTTATGAAGCTTTCACTCTGTCTATCGCATTTAACAAGCGGTGTGAAGAAAAGAGAAAGCTTTTAGCTCCAAGGCAAAAAGAGAAAAGAAATGGTTTCTCCTATTCCTTTAATGCAATTTAAAGGAGATTGGAAGTTAAAGAAGCCAGAAAGTGAAAGATGGAATAGCAGAGGGAGAACAAAGAAAACCCTAGACACCTTTAATTTTCCCTATAGGAGAATGTTAGGAAAGATAAAGATGCTTTTTCCCCTCCAGCCCCCAAACAGAAGTGTTTTTCAGACACACAGATTGGATTTTCAGCTTTCCCAAATCATCTTGGCAAGGTAAAGATACCTTGTACTATCCTCATCATCTTTTATTATCTTTACTAGACCAAGTCAAATGTTATTTAATTAAAAGGGACACGTAAGGATAGGTCAGGCGACTCAAGTATAAAGGCAGATACCCAAGACAGCTCCTCAATTTGACTGAGATGCTACAAGGCTTGGGGACTGGGAAAGAGGCACTGCAATGAACCACCTGTTGTTAAAAAAGCCACTCACCCTGGGGAGTTGTAGCCATGATATTTTATGAAAAATC